>JAXCHB010000093.1:5272500-5455459 GCA_036926305.1 Uropetala carovei | reverse complement strand
ATAGGGACACATTATTTTTTTTAACATATTACATGGTTATCTTCTTTTCATTGATAATCTAAATAAATGGTTGCATTGATTGTTATATAAAAAAGTAAGGACATATTATTCAATAATAAGAAACAAATAAAATTATCAACATAAATGTTTGTGATCAATTACTGAATGGCATTAATATCCTGTCTAATATGACTTAAAATGCAGATTTCTGACTGATTTATGGGTTATTCTCCCGAATGGATGTGGAAAAGAGACGGAAGACTTAACACACAAGCTCTTAAACAGAGCTAGATAGGTATGCTCTATTTTTGCCACCAATCTCATGGGTTTAACCGGACAGCGGTCAGGGCAGAGCCCTTTTACTTCAAGAAACCTCTAGCGGAAGGAATTGAGTTGAACTATATGATCATACGTCTAGACTGCATAGTCCGATAATATTAGTTACTAAAAAGAATACGTCAAACTTTAGTATATATAGAAACGTAAATATTTATGGTACGTTCGACTTTTATACTGTTCTGTACTCTTGTAATGTTGTATTCTAACTTCAGTTTAAACTGTCTGTATTGAGGAAGGGTCAAATGTAAGAAAGGACCTTATGGTCTAAATTTCGCCCGAATAAAGACGTGAATCTATCTATATATCTCTCTACTTCCAGCTCCTTTTCACTCCCATTCCTCCTTTCTACTTCCCATTCCTCCTTTTCACTCTCCATTCCTCGTTCTCATTCCTCTCTCACCTACACTCCTCTTCACCTATCTCATTTCCACTTCCATACTATCGCTATTTCAACTCCACTCCCTTTCCTCTCTCTCTGTCCTTTTCACTCTGTCTCTCTCTCTCTCTTTCTCTCTCTATCTTTCATTCTCCCTCTTCTCTCCTCTCCAATCTCTTTCCTCTCTCTCTCTCTCTCACGACTCCAGATGCCATCTTTTTTCTCGCTCCGTCAAACGCTTTTAATAACAAAGGTTCGGAAAGAAATCTGCAGACGAGTCCAAATCCTTCGCCACGAGACGTTTTTCTCCCTCTTCTCATCCATCACCGCGTTTCGATTGTTTTTTTTTATTCTTCAGTTACCTCCGTGTCGACAGTTTCCTTTTTACTTGTCTTCATTTTATTTCCTGCATTCCTCGCTTCCTTCTGTCGTACGTTCTCATTTATCGCTAAATTATTTCCTTCTCCAGACCCGCCTGTAGTTACCTTGACGACGCCCCTTTGTCCTCTCTCCACTATCTGTCATTCCTTTTTTTTAAAGAAAGAATCGTTTTTTCGCTGCGATCTACAAAGGAAAAGCTTGTTTTTTTTATAGTTTTACTTTGCTGACACGATGCGTGTAACTCTTCGGTCTGAATATTTTTGGGTAGTTACTTGAAATTATGAATCTCCCATTAATCAGTCACTAAGGCAGAGAGAATGCAATGATGCTGAATGTTGAAAAATTAACTCCCCACATTCATAGAAGATTGGCCGCAGATTTTCTCTTAAACATTAATGCCCTTGGTTCTGTTGCACTAACCATATTTCTGCGATGTCATTTAAATATTTTTTTTCAATTGATATTTAAAGGGATATTTTACGGCATATATGTCGAATTAAAATGCTCATTCCTGTAACATTGTCTTTTATAGCTTAAGAATATTAATCTTTTTTTACTACCTAGCATATTCGTGGGATATAAGGATAAGCGAATTGTTGAATCATTCGTAACTTTTTAAAATAAACTTTTGTGTTGGAATAGTTTAGGTATCTGGCAATGGAACTTGTGAGATAGGGGGTATCTTAATTATTAGGCGTGTGTGCGTTTATGTTTGTTTGAGCGAGAACTGTCAGTAAAGTCATTATTTGGGGATGGAAAGGCATATGGATAGCTATTTCTATTATGTCTAAACCGATTATACATAAAGAATAATAATAGCGTTTTACGGCTTTCTTGCAGCTATCTGATTGTTTTTTGTTATTAATTTAAAATTAACGCGTTACACCAGTATGTGGATCATTGAGCAGTTGCTTATTTGGTCTCATCTATATGAGATGGACTTTAAAAGCTATCCATGCAATTACGGGATATAAAATTCTATATCTAAATTATTTGACTGAAAGTAGAAGAAACAATGGAAAACGGAAAATTTTAATTATGTGAAATAGGGCTTATTAGCATTTCCACAATATTTGAAATGAAAGTTTCAACCAAACATATATATACATCACATCGTAACAAACTTTTGGTGATAGCAGCACTATTATTTCATACCAGTAAAGTGTAAACATGCATTACTGATCGTTTTCATCGTGCGCAGTTTAAAACGGAACCGAATATTTTTATATTAAAATAAAAAAAAGATCGAAGCGACAATATGTCCTCGCATAAGGATAAGAAATAATTAAATGGGTGTGAAAAGTGTGATCGATAAACAGTTCAGAGAATAAAATAACCGAAGAAGATAATGCTAGGAAGAGAGGGTAAGAAGAGTAAAGGGGGTGTAAAGCGGAAGAAGATAATCGAGAAAGATGGGAAAGGAGAGAGAATGAAGATAATAATAATAATACTCTTTATTAACGGGGGTCTCCCTTTAGCATTACAAATTAACATAAAATAGTTACAGAAGGCAATACATTAAACACATACATATATAAATTTAAAATACAAAATATGACAAATAAAACAAATAGATAAAAATCAAACTAAATGCAAATTAATCCATCTCTTCAAACTTTCTAAGCTAATATTTAAAAAATCAAGACCCTTATAAAAATAATTGGCTTCTCTCATCATACGGTATATTGGCAGGAAGTATGTATAATTTCTACTAAGGCTAGGAATATGAAACACAATTTGGTTTCTGGTATTAACAGAAGGAACATGAAAATTTAATAAACTCAATAAATCACTGCAATCTATTTTATAATGTAAAACTTTATATAAAAATATTAAATCCGAATGGCGCCTACGTATAAAAAGGAGTAAAGATAGATTTTTTTTACATCAGATCATAATCAATATCTTGAGAATAAATATTAAATTTATAAGACATGAAACGCGGAAACTTTTTCTGCACCTTCTCAGTCATATTCTTATGTACTTCATAAAAGGGACACCAGACAATTGAACAATATTCTAATTTTGATCTAACCAAAAAACAATATAGTAATTTACAAGTATTAATATTGGTAAAATTTTTTGATACTCTGTTAACAAAACCCAACATTTTTAAATGCTTCACTTGAAATCCTCTGAATGTGAGGCCGAAAAGTAAGTTTGGAGTCAAAAACAACTCCCAAGTCTTTAATGGGGTGAACCTCTGATAGCGCAACATCATTGGAGATGAGATAAATGCTTGGAGAAAAGATGAGAGGGACGGGAGAAGAAGAAAGGAACATGGGATCGAGGGAAGGAAAGAAACTAAACGTTTATAAGAGAGGATCCTTTTCAGTATAAGAGGCTGGGAAACCTAGAAAAGAGGAGCGCGATGGGGAAAGGGACAGAAGATAAAGACGGAGGGAGGAAGTTGGTAAAAGAGATTATTGGGGGAGGGAGGAAAAAATACAAACTGAGTCAAAACTTCGGCCATGTATTGTTTTCGAAGAAGATATAAGATATTCGCGAGGAGAATTTTCATTTTCTTGTTTGTGGGAGCTCTCTTTCTCCTACCCTTTTCGCAAATTCACGCGTCCAAAGCAAACGCCGGCGGTTATGGACATCGTGGGGTGGTTGGACGGGAGGATTGGGGGGGGGGGGATTAAATGGGCTAGGCGACGGGAAAAGGAGGAGTAGGGTGGCGTATACACATGAAAACGCCGTCCGGTTGTGTTCTTCTCCGCTCGCCTTTACGCAATGCAGTGGTCTTTCCTGGAAATGTACGACCGCAAAGGTTTTTCAGAAGGATTCTTTTCATGTCGGCGGCGTTGTTTTTTTGTGAGATGTCCCGAAAAATACGTCTCCGTGCCTCTTTACTGCGTAGTATAGTTTCAACATTTTTTTGTGAAAATGGAAGAAAATATGCTTGTAATTTGTCATTTTTCCTCTTTATTCCCAGTTTCTTGTGGACCTCCTAGCATTTCGGTCCTATATGGCTCTTCCCTTGAGTTTCGTATGTTAGAGGTTTAGTTACTTACTTCTTACAATAATTATCTCCTATTATGACAGACGCAACAAGGAAATTATTATAAGTTTCATTATGATTTGTGCATTGACTAAATTTAATAGCGAAACGTAAACAAAGTCATCCCTGATGAAACGGGACACTCGTGCTGTTCAAGTTGCATGAGATTTAGGATGCAGAATTGTTTTCGATGGATAGATGTTCACATGTTACTTTTACACATGTAAAATGAAAGTTTACATTTTAAACTATATGTGTAAATATTTAGCAGGTATTTCCATAGTTTATTTATATATTACAAAGATTACCCCCAAAATTTGATAAATTTTACAAAGCAACGTTTTTTCTTGTTGATTGACAAGAGAAATCATGTAAAATTTTTAAAAGATAATAGGCGTGCGAATGAACCACTTATGTAGATTTGACGACCCTTAGGGGCCAGAGGCGGATGTTCTCGTTATGAATATATTATATGATCAATTAAAATTTTTTATCCGACGGATTGGACAATAAATTAAAATTTCAAGTCGAATAAAACAGAAAATCGTTAAATTTTCAAAATAAACTTTGGCGTCAGTGTTGGTGCAATTTTATTGGGCGATATATATATATGCCACTATTTTGTTATTAATGGGGTGTTCATGCACGCAATTACGTTAAACTCTAAAATCCCCAGGTATTCAGTTTGAACATAAATTTCGTGAGCACGGTATAAAATATGACACCGTGAATTAAACTCGTTAAAAAAATCACCCTTATTATTTTTCTGTGCTCCGCGTATTTTATACAATGCGCCACCATCCCAACCAAAGCCCTAATTGAATACTAGTTAACAAACTATGCATTATCTTAGTCGCCGGCGAACTACCTTCCGGTAACGCATTAAAGTTTTCCGAGCATTTCATTTCTCCGGGACGGCATCCCTCGCATCCAATTAATATAACGTGTAATTGGATAGAGCGGGAGATAAATATTATGTAGCAGCAATTAAGGCCCGTTTTATTTCATTTCCGAAACCTTAACAGCGCCTAAACTTGCCTCTTTCCTTTCCGGTTTCATCCTCGAACCCCGTCCCTTCCCTTCACCTTCCATTCGCACCTGCTAAAAAAAAAAAACGTGAGGACCCTCGCGGAATTTTCCCACTCGTCCCCGTAAAAAGAAACCCTCAATTTCGCAACGTTTTCCATTCAATCGTATGTTTTTAAAAATTTTTGCTTTTAATTTTGTCGGGAAAATGATTTCGTGAACTGTTCGAAGAAAAAAAAAACACCTGCCTATCATCTGCCTCTATCTCCTACTCTGTCTTTGAAACGCCCTCGTTTGTTTCCCTTCTCTTCCTCCCACGAAGAAGGGACTAAAAATGCGGTCCTAATCGCTCTCGCGTCTAGAGCGTCCCTCACGTATACGTCGCTAATTGGAAGGGTCTCGAATGTATTATTTTTTTTATTTGTGTCGACGCGGTCTCTGTGGTTTTTTTGTTTTGTTTTAATTTTGTTCGAAGAGAAATTCCGGCGCATCCCCTCGGACGTTGGAGGCAGGAAAGTTCGCGTGAAAAAGGCCTCGTCGAAGCATCGGAAGCTCGCGTTTTCGACCGCGAAACGAGCGCCTTAATCCGCAAGGGATGGCGAAGAAGCGGTTCCCTTTCATAGACGAGCCGCCGACCGCACCGCGCGGCCTCATCCTCTCTTGATGCTGATATGAAATGTTTGCCTTGGGCGTCCTTGTCTTGGCTTCCGCGCGTTTGAATCTACTTTGATTCGCGATGCTTGTAGTGGGCTCGGATGCTGAAATTGCACGTCGCCCGTTATTTGCGATTTCTTTGCGATCTCTTTGTGAACTCAAATATCTCAAATTCCGTCCGCCGCAATTGATAGCGACGGAATGTCGGAGGAGGCTCTCTTGAACTCTGTGCATAAGCCATGGATGCGTTTTACGGCCTTGCTCTTGAATAGGGTTTAGAAATATTTCACCAGAAAATTAATGACTATTAATCTGGTGCTATCAATTAAATTTAAGTGATTAGTAACAACCTTTAAAGCGTTTTCTCCACAACCTTCTCTTTGCTTATTTAAATAATCGAGCAATTTTTTATTTATTTAAATGTGAATTTCCCGCGGTCGTTCGCCTTTTTATGTCAAGTACACTCGTTATATTATTTCGTCATTATTATCTCAATTTATGCCCTGGTTAAATTTGAAACTGACTCTATTGTATGATGGTTTCTCGGTTACTCGAAAGTTGAACATATTTTAATCCTTCTCTACTCGCAGGCTGAATTTAAATTGAATAATTTTTATCGACAGCGGTAGACTCAATTCACGGAAGTGCTGCATGTGTTCATGCGCTTTTAAAATAACTGCAATGAAGCGATATCCGCTCCAATTACTGGTACATCACATGTAAATTTCACTTTTTTATCTTTCCAACAACTCATCTGAATCGTATATAAAATAATCTTTCTGTAGTACCCTTAGAAAGTGGTTTCCCAAGCGATCTCATGAGAAGTTTTGCCATTGAAAAAATGGATGAAACACGTCGTAAAAATGGCTTTTGTTCCAACTGTATATATTATCCTGATAAGTATGAAGTGCCAAGCTCGAGTTATTTCTGACTTGTACAGTTTTCCATCAGGGTAGTCAAAATGGGCGACGAAATATAAAATGAGGAAGCTTCGTGTGTCTCTACTTTAGAAATATTTCTCGTTTTATGGCTATCACGTTTATGTTTTTTCTTTTTGATACTCTTTCGAAAGATATAAACTGCTCCTTTTATTCTCCTTTTCATAGAGTCGGAAGGAAATACATTTCGATTGAAGCAACAGATTCGTCTTGTAACTCTCAAAAATGCGTCTGCGGAAAAATTTCAATAATTTCGAAAAAACGTGCTAGATAAAGTTAATGGATATCAGCAGCCTAGATTTGTCTAAATATCTAGATTATGCGACAATTACGATCGAAAAGACATTTTATGATATACATATAACATTTTTATATAAAGTTTAGCTGCCGATGTGAAGATCCTGATTTTCAGCACTGAGCCTATAAAATAGACAATTGAAAGAAAGAGACAACTGAAATTTCAGAGCTGCTCCCATTCGTTAAATATTATTATAATATCATATTCGGTGACGCGTAAATTATATACACCGGAGGCTATCGGAATAATTGTCATTGGGGGCTTTCGAGGAAATACCCAAACGCACCAAATGTATGACAACTTAAAAAGTAAGTGATTTCATATCATTTCTAATAAAAGGGCATTATAAACTCCAAACATTTATAATTGAGAGAAAATTCTTATCGGCAGCCATAAGTCGAAACTGCATTTGTGCGGATACGGTCACGCAAACCTACTATCAAATACAGAATAGCATATAAATTGAAATTTGTTACCTTAAAGACATTAGTGATACGAAATAAACTGCATTATATTACTATAGGATGCGAAATATTTTTAGGTCCTTATATAACGAAAATATTCTTACGTAACAAAACCGATCGATGAGATACTCCGAGGATATTTTTATATTCAGACTGGAGAATTTTCTTGCATAGGAATGATTTTATATAGAGGGAAACAAAGAAACGATAAAATTATACAATAATTGCTATTATTGGCTCGCGATGGAACAAAATTCTCACTCGTTTAATCCAGGATATTTCTCTGAAAACATTTCAAGTTTCCATTTCAACTTTGGGAGCAGTTTTTAAAAACGAATAGACATACCGAAAACGATGCCGGTTGTAATTTTACATTCTTTAACAGCACTTTGGACGATTTTAGTCGTCGTGTTGTTGATTTCGAGATTTCTCCAAAACATCTCAGTATAGTTAAAACTCTAATTTTGTAATCCAAGATTGATATTAAGAAAGGGAACTGGAAACTCATGTTGACGCGTATAAACTCGAAGATTTCGTATCTTCTTCGGCAATTGCTCCACCGCTTTTATTATAAAAAATAGATGGAATTAGGAAATTGGTTGCGGAAAGAATGAGGAAGAGACGAGCGAGAAACGTGTGAGCGACATGGATGAGGGGATAAAACGGATGAGAAATGGCCAAGGAATGAGAAAGACGCATTAGAAGAATTTAAAAAAAGAGAGGAAAGATCTCAAGAACGCAGTGGAAGAATTTGAAATCAAATTCAGCCCGTGAGGAAAGGATAGGCGTTTCGGACGCGGATGAAAAAAAAACGGTCCGACAGTCTATTTCTAAACTTTGGTAGGCGAGAAAACAAAGGAAAGGATATTCGGGTGAGAATAAGAGTGGGAGAAAGCGCGGGAAGGAGAATTTCGAGAGGAAATCTGGGTGGGAGTAAAAGAGGGAAGGGAGGAATAGGGAGGGAGAAATAGAGAGGGAGAAATATGGAGGAAGAAAGGTCGGGAGGCGGGAGCGTAGCCCCTGGAGGTGGGAGCGTAGCCCCTGGAGGCGGGGGCGGAAGGGTGGCGAAGGGGGGCGACAAGCGGTAACCGAGGGCGACGCAAGTCTTTAGTTGGAAGGAGCGTTAGCTGTCACATAGAGAGGCATTCCCATCGCAACGCCACTTCTCTTCAAAGGTCATGGTAATGACGCCAACGACGGATAAGGGCGGTCGGGCTTCCCCGCGCCCCATCCTTCAAGCTCCCCACTCCTCCTTCCGACACAATTCCTCCTGTTCCGGAGAAAGGCGGAGAGAGAGAGAGGCACCTCGTTCTTGTCGCCCCGACGACCATCGATAAAGGTGCCGGCGAAAAATCGGGTCGCAATCCCCTTCCGGAAATCGAGAAATGCAAGAAATCCCCGTCTCCCCGCTTTCATCCCCTTCTCCGCGAAGAGCGGGAGGGAACGGGAAGAGAGTGAAGATCTTTTTTTCTCTCTCTCTCTCTCCTACTTTCTATCCTCTTTTCCGTCGTGATTTATCGCCGGATTTTATTTTTTTATTATTCCCCGAATCCCCAATACTTCGAGCTTTTAAAACGGGCGATTTTATTCGGAACCTATGCAGAGGCAATCAGGTTCTCTCGAGTAGAGGGGGAAAATGCGAGAAAAACAGACGATTTTCGAACTGCGATGGCCGCCATGGAAAATAAAAAAGAGGTCTTCTGGGGGACATAAAAAAGAAAGGATGGGATTAGGTTCGTCTGAGGGGGAAGAAGTGAGGTGACGAGGATTGGATCTGGTATGTACCTATCGGAAAGTGCTCGTTTTCTTTTCTTTCGATTTCCTGGAGTTACAGGAGTTGTGCGGACGTCTAAGGTTTTGTGATACCACGCGCGATAGTGGCCGTCAAAAAAAAAAATGAGGGAATTTTTTAAAAAGAATTGAGATGCGTATCACGAATATATTGCTATTAATAAGATAATTTTGTCGTTCTTGCACTATTATACTGGCGTCGTCCATCAGCACGAGGTTAAATGCCGACGCTCAATTAATCTGAGATGAAAGAAGTTTTAGCGAATACCATATCCGTGGGCGTCTTTACTATCGATATAGTTTTCAGGTATTATGTCACATTTTATTCTGTCTGCAAAATTTGTCAGACTTTCGTAAACTTCGCATTTAATTAATTATACTGGTAATAATACATATAGCCGACTTAGATTTGTTTTCCTAATATGTGTCCTTTTAATTTAGAGGGTTAAATTTTCTTGGAGAAATTTGCTTGTGCTAAAACATAACGACTGATCGTTTGGACATAGAATGTTACACAGTATTAATCAAGGACCTAAACTCGAACGTTTTATCTACATTATAACTGGACGAATTATATTCTATCTATGGTTTTACAAAGCAATGCAAAGCGACATTTCGTAGCTCCAATGGAATTTTCGGTTGCTCTACGGAAGCCGAAGCTAAATTACATTTCTGCGGGATTTGGCAATTGTTCCCTTCTCAGCAAGAGCTTTTGATACAACCAAATGTGACATCTCACAGGGTTTTGATTTGGCCCTTATCTTAGAGGAAAAACTAATAAACAAAACGTTACCACTAATTAATTAAAAACAGTATGTTTTCGATCGGTCGATCATTTGAGCCTGTCAGGCTACTTGAATATGAAATTATACGTTGCAAAAAATTATAGCCTCCAAGATGTGAAAATCTAGAGGGGCTATAGGATGAATGATGTACTCTCGGTAAACTTGTCAAGGAATATCGGTCTTTCTTCTTAGTGAGAGAACAGGCGGTATTTCTCTCGTTTTCAGCAACATGCACATATTTCCTTTAAGTTTATCCTTCAACTTTATTAAACCTATTAAATTGAATTTGTTATATTTAAAAACCCATTGTAAAAGGTTCTGTAAGCTATTGTTGTCCTGCGATAAGAAGCGCGCCTCCCTAAGTTCCACGAAAACTAATAAAGTCCACACAGTCAATGGCAGTAATTTCCAATATTTCCATAAGCGCGTGGCCCTTCCGACAATAACGGAATTTTGTGGTTCCCTGTCTCCTGAGTCAATTAAAACACATCCATAAACTGTTATTATCTCGGTTAACGGATGGAAGCATCCATGAGTTAATGACACAGCGGCAATAAAAATTATCGGCCACAAAGTTAATCGACGATGATAAATATAACGATTTCATCTTTTGACGATATTTTTGCGACGTCGAGACAACCTTTTAATAGAAAAATCGATCTAGGACAAAGATTTTGAATCTTTTTCCTCTGTAGTCAAGCAAACGAGGAAAAATTTCTATTAACTATGCAATTGCTAGTAATTCTATTCAATTCCTAGAATAATCACATAAATAACCAAAAATTCAAAAATTAAGCAATAGTCATAGGTATCTCCAATTGCCATAAAATTTTGGAGATACCTAAGTCAATTACCTCATTTTTCAATTTTTGACGCTTGTGTTTATTCTTTAATTCGTCCTCAGCCATAAGTCGAGCCCGATTATTCCCTAGCTATTGACGAGACGGGCCACATTAGCTATTGCGATGGTTTAGGTGGACCGCATTAAAAGATGAAAATGCTTCGGCGGACCACATTAGGGTCCAAATCGAAAGCTAATTGAGAGAATGCGAAGGTTTCTATATGTGAAAATTGATAATTCACATTATTTTATCGTCTAATCTTCACAAGATAAGTTTTTCTTGCCCTAATTTTAAACAAAAAAAAATATTCTGTGTTACATTTCATGGTTCTTTATCGTAACGATATTGCGGGGCGTATCAAGTGCTCCCGAGGGTCTGATGTGGCCCGCGGGCCGTGTTTTCCCCACCTCTGCCATAGCTAATCGCATTAAAAGATATTTTTGAATGAAGCTATTTTGTCAGATTAAATCCACCAGTATTACAGTAATTATGTTCCAGTCTGGCGCATGAATGTTCTTGGAGTACCCATGTCCACAGCGAGCCTATAGGCCGTGGCTCGTACTAGAAAAAACCTTGGCTTAGGGACCTCTCTGCTCTACAGATGTGTTGTGAAATAAACGAAAGGATGGAATCGAAATTTTGCATTCACCTTCGAAATTATCCCGAATAATCGAACATGTTTAAGCTTTTTTTAGATTTATCTCCTTAGTAACGAAATATTTAAAAAATATCTGCCACAAATATTTTCCAGTCTCCACCGACTCTTGCTAATTGTCATAAAACAACGCCAAATCTCCTGACAATGACGGCACTAAGCGAAACTTCGGGTATCGCCGATGTTTTATTCAGTCGCAGGAGGGTATCGGAAATCGCCTCGCATCGATCCGTCTTGTGGAATCGAGACTTACCCCTCTCGTGAATAATCCGCCTTCGAAAGAAATAATAATAAACATCGCGTCGAATTTAGAAGAGACGTAATCCATTATGTCTGGCTTTATTTTTGTCTTGAGCGTCGGATGGAGATGCTCAGCGTACATTTCGAGAGGGGTTGAAGGAGGGGGATAGAGTCGGAGGACGGAGTGAATCTTCCCATCCTTCCTCCCATTTATCTTTCGCGAGAACCAATTAATCATCTTGACGAGCTCGTTGGTGAGCTCGCCTGCGAACGGCCGCGTGTTATCCGAGGGCTGCTGAAGCAGATCCGATGCGCAAACAACGTCATCGAACATTCCGACTCGTCCCCTCTTCCGACGACCGGAGATCCGTCGTCGTCTGCAATTAACGTGACCCACGCACACGGATGGTCTGCCAATAATGTACGGAGTCGCGGTTCGCGCGAGTCTGTCGCTTCCGAAGAGGAAGCGTGGATATGCGAGACGCGATGGTGAAAGAGAACGTGCAGGTTTGTTGAAAAGTACGAGTTATTTTAAAAATCTACGATTATTTCCAAATGGGTTGTCTTTGTTATTTCATTGGATTCTAATTAATCCCATATTTAAATTATTTGATAAATTGGTCACATCAGGGGCTCTTTTGCATGTTTTGTATATTTTTTAAATTTATCGGCAAAGGTAATTAGTAAGGTAAGTCTGATGGAAAATGTAACGGTTGATGAACTGACAGCCGAGACTGGGAATTCAGTACAGTAATTCCAGTGCGAAACGCGTTTTTGGACAAATCCGCGTTGGTCGAAACCATGCTGCGCAAACGCATCTTGCGAAGGAAAATCTCGCGATCGTATGGGTTACGATCTTTCTCGCATCACACATATAAATCTATAATGCGGTGAGAGATGAGTTCAAGACGGCGTCTACTTAAATTTTATATGCGTTCGTTAAACAAGTGTCACATTTACTTAACCAATCCACGTTGGACAAGGGTTTAATGAACTCGAAAACGGCTGTGGTTTTTATTGTAATTTGATGATTAGAACATGTTCAAGTGATTTACGAAATTTCGCTCCCAATCTATATAATGTATTATCATTCAACGGATATAATAATTATTGGGCATATTATTTAGTGACGCAGGTCAGTAGAGATGCACTAATTATCTTCGCCTACAGCTTGTTTGGAAATAACGCATGCCTAAAGAATTCGTTTCGCTTTATCCTTAAAAAAAAAAAAAAACGATCCATTGGGCGAGCAGATGTTTTTTCAAAAACGATTCCGCATTATTTTTTTAAAATTTCGTGTCAAGATTCAATGCCCCCAATCCCTTCGTAACTCGTGGGAAAAAATAATCGGCGTCCCTCCTTTGAGTTAATTACGCGTTCCACTTCATTTGAAACCACGCTGTGCGAGATACACGTTTCAATTGTTACCGTGCCAGGGCAAGCCGATTAACACGCCTGCCTTGTATGGCGCGCGCATTTGGAATTAATCCCGCGCTCACAACACACACACACACCTGCGTTGAAGAACTGCATTCTCTGAAAGGAGGAGGAGGGATGGAGTAGGGTGGGGAGAGAGAGAGAGAGGATGGAGAAGCCAGCGACAGTAAACCGGTTAATGCCTTGCCAACCGCGTAAGCCAAGCGAAACACCCCCAGCAACTCAATTCTCTCTCCCTTACTCTCGTCTCCCTTTCCTAGTTTCACCTTGCTAAACTTTCGATCTGTCTTCTTCCGTTTTACCTTAATTTATCCCTTCAGCGTCCCCTTCTCTTTCCTACCATCTTCCTCTTTAACTCCCTCTCCTCCTCACATACACACACACGCACGCACACACACACACACACACACACACAAGTAATATGTGCTTGCATTCTGCAAGCATTTTATCTCACCTTATTATAAAGAGTAAGAGCCGACAAATAAATTTTAAACGCAAAAGTTTGCACCTCTGCAGTGATTTACGTGTTTTTCTTTTTGGACAATATTGGAAAAACAACCCTTAAAATTTATAATTATAAAACTTTTATAGTTTTAATTTGTTACGAATACCTCGTATTTATGTAAAATTTCATCGATGTAGCACCTCTAGAAGTGAATTTTTATATATTTAATTGTTTAAATGTTATGAATTTTTAATGGCCACAATAATAAACTTTTTCAAAATTTTCAAACCGCTGTAACATTATTCCATAACTTTCTTAAAAATTTCAGCACCCGAGCTCGACCGAAAGTATGTACATAAACATTTGTCAATTTTTTAAAAACATTTATGGATATTTAATGGCCGAATAAATATTTTCAAATTTCTATAATCTCGTTTTCGTTATTTGGTAAATTCTAATGTTATAAAAAAATTCAGCATTGTAGCAGATTTCGAAGTACCAAAACCATGAAATGTTAATATTTTTAAATGTTAATATTTTTAACGGCCAAGAAAATAAACATTGCTGTAATTTTCGGTGCTTTCTGTCGGTTTCGCCAGCAGGCCTACCTATGTACCAAATTTAAAGTTTCTAGCACATCTGGAAGACCCTCATAATTTTGTATCCTCATATATATATATATATACTTGGGAAACTAGTCCGGTCAGCAAGGACGATTGATTTCCAGCCCAAGGGAGTAGTGGAGCGAGTAGTGTAAGGTGCAAAACGGAGGGTGGATGGGAGAATGGGAGAGGATAAAGGGAAGGGCCGAGAGAATTATAGGGAGGATGGATAACGCTTAGGCGAAGATCACAAATCGAGTAAGTTTCGGTGAGTTTGGAAGTGTATGATGGAAATGGGGAAGGATCCGTAAACGAAGAGAGGTTAAGGAGGATGGGGTTATAGCGTAGCAGCAGCGCTAAAATACAGGCTAGGTCGGGATCGATCACATCCTCGGCTTTGAGGCTTGTGTATCGTGCATCCGCCGCTCCTCCTCGTCGTGGAAGGAAAAAAGAAATAATAACCGGCTCTCCACCTGTAAGGCTTGTTATTGTACACTGCATTGGAAGGATAGTCGACCTTAAGGGAGAAGGACATCAATTTGCGGCTCGGCTTGTGAGAGAACACGCTTACTTAATAAATAACAACGATTACTTCCGTCTGTTTCAAAGTGAACCGAACGTTACGCAAGAAAGGAAATATGGCTGGTTCAATTTCATAAACTGTTATGGTAAGTTGAATTTTAAACAATGTGCATCTCTACGGGAAAGGGATGATTTATCTATGGGCAGGTTAAAGCTTTAGTATTCCTTCTATGGCATTTTTATCTGTAGGGAAGGTATTTATATTGTTAGATGTTTGTAATTTTAATGGTCTGCAGAGTAGATTTGTCATCAGCAAATCACTTTAATTTTGAACAATATTCTCTATCTCTCGTACCATTTTTAAATGAGCTACAAACATATAGATAGCATACAGACTTTTATTAAGGAGCGTATACTATAACCGTAGCAATTAATAATAAGCTAATATGCATATTTGAATGTATTAATTACTTTCAAATTTCTACGATTTTATTTTAAACTTCAAAATTTCATAAATTTATGCTTCGAATTACTATGGCTATATTTTAAATAAATTAATAATTTTTTCTCTGCTTAATATTTTTCTGGAATCGCAGTCATATATTTGTAAGGGTGTGTTATTCGGTTATTTATTTTAGGTGATGCATCATTTATTGGGAAAATTCGCGCGTCAAATTTCGAAAATGTGTAATATTTAAAAAAAAATTAGTAGGCATGAACCAATCTGACAGACCTAACCAGTTCTAGATCTTGAGTATATCTTTATTAATTCACGATCAACTTTATAAAGTTGTCATTTTTCCTCCTGAAAAATGAAGAATTTCATTGATGCAGAAGATTTCACTTACGGTAGTTCTCAAATCTATAATTTATAGGAAAACTGTTTTTGGTACTATACTGATAAAGCGATTTATCTCAGGCGTAATTTTCTCTTAAACAGCAGTTCCTTTTTCTGGTCATCCATCTCAGTTTTCTCTCCGTGAGTGATGCATAAAATAAATGGTAATCCCCGCGAGGCGAGGGCTGCTATGTGATCTCTTGCCAAGATTATAAGGTGAGGTACGTCTAGCTCATAGCCCCAGGCTTCTGTAAAGTTTCGTTCGCGTTTGCACGACCTTGGCCCCATGAAAAAAAAGCAAACGAGCTGCATTCATTACTAAACCAGTGTTTTCTGTGCTAAGCCCCGATGGTGACATCCCATTTTCCCTGCCAGGCGCACGGCTTTGAAAACTGTTCTCGAAGTGGAAAATTGCTTCGTTTGTTACCAATAGAACAACGTCCTCCTCTGTTGCCGCAGTATATGAATATCTAAGGCAGCCAGATCTGTAGTTTTACCGCCGGTTATGTTTTAACTAGGTGTTATTCCTCTCGGTTCAACTCTTGCGAAGACTGTTTACTGTTATGTTAAAGTATTAATGGTTGGTTGACGCTCCTTTCGAAATGGTGGATGTACTACGTTTTGAAGACTTTAAAAAAATTGATATTGAATTACCGCATCCGTAAAATTATTCCTGGGGCTGATATTCTTTACATAGCATCAGAGTCATTATAATTGTAGCGAGATCTTTTTAATTTTATATAAGCAGTTTGTTTCGCACTAAGAGAAACGCTGCGACATTTTTTTTCTTTTTTCAGAAAAAGGTGGATGTGTATTGATAAAGAGAATTTACTAGAGCAGAGGAAATAATTTTGGAATTAGAAAACGAGAAGAAATGCGACAATTAGTAATTTTTTTTATTTTTGCCGCGTGTGTGTGTTTGGAAGACATGTCGTGGTTCCTTATCAGTTTAAAATTCAGACATACCTCTCAAGAGTCCTTTGACCGTCTTATCCGACAATCGCGACAAAGCTCCAAAGCCTACAAGTTGTCAAGTCCCAAACGACCGTAATTTCTAATCCTCAATATCTGAAGCGGAGCGAGTACCATCGTAAACGCGACGAAATCTGCGACGGAAACGGGGTCATCCATTAAAACAGCCCTCGAGTTACGTATATCCCCATAATTGCCGCCACAAACACGCGTCCAAATGAAAGCAACGAGTGGAGGGATCCGAGCTCTCTCCATGACAACGGGACGAGAGAGAAAGAGCTTTCTAGGAGTTTCAAAGCGGTTTCGGCGTCAATTCCATTGCTCTCGACGAGCATGGCTTGCTCCGCGATATCAAGTTTACCGTCGGTCGCTAGACGTGCATATGTGTTTGCCCGTGGAAATCGGGATGTTTGACGCGGGTAAACTTGGGAAGAACACGCCCTTTTTTCCCCCTCTGCGGTTTTACATACATACACGGATGCATTCATGCGAATATTGGCACAGCATAGTGTTCCAGGGTATGTGAGAGGACCGATTGAATGGTATGTGAAAAGCTCGAAGCGTGTACTTTTCTTTGTCTTATTGACGCGGCGGGAGTTGTTTCATATCAAACGGACATTGCCGAGGCTCGCGAGCTCTCATTAGAATCAGATTTTTTGTCATGGCATTGATTCAAGTTGTATATGACGGACAAAAATTTCTTTCCCTGTTTATTTTATTTCTGATCACTAGTATTTTTGTATTACTTCGTCTTTTATTTATATTGTTACGTAACTTTATCAGAATCGGTTATGTAGGCATTTTTTTATATGTCGGTCAGATTATTTTTTTCTTGCTGTCTTGGATACTTACTCAAAGCAACCTTCATCTTCCTGCTACGAGTATAAACAACTTACTGTGCCATGGCCAATAATTCCCTTTCTCCCTTCATTGTATGCTCTAAAATTCCATGACTTTAAGCATCTTACGCTGTCTTATAACAGTTTCTTTAGTCTATTTAAAATTTCCTTCCCCTTTCAGCAGTTGAAATTCTTTTATGACATTATGCTGGAAAAAATAACCCTTTATGTTACTTGAATTTGAGCTAATGCATGTAAATATACATGCAAAATCGTATACTTAAAAATTGGAAAATGAAAAATGGTTTGCTGTTACATTTAAAATTAAATATCATAGCCTAAATGAATGTTTCTGTTAGAAACATTTTATTCGACCCGTATGTCTTGTGCAATTTTCCCTTGTTTTATTTAAACCTAACATAATTGTTAACGTTGAAATAAAGCGATAAGAAATTTATATTATCAACACGGCTTTTGTTTTTCATTAAATTTTTGTGTTTAATAAACAAGACTGAAAATTATTTTGCATTGATAATTTTATATAATATTGACATATTATTCATTAATCAATTTCAATATGGCAAAGATATGTAGTAATAAAAAGAAGTGTATTTATAATTTTTATTATGAAATTATTTCTATCTTTAGGAAAAATAGTGTTAATTTGTTATAGACACCCACTTCTCTGTTTCCACTCATTCTTATTGTTCATAGGTTGGCGTCTTTTATTTATTCACCTTAAATGCTTTATACTTTCTGTTGCCATATTTTTCTATTTTTTAACATAACTTATTGTCGTGTGTATATCGCATCACTTTACTATTTGACATAGTTTAATTCTTAATTTACTCCTAATTATACTTGGAGTTATATAAAATTTATACGGCATATAGCAATAGATCCCCTATATGTTTTTAGCCTTGTTGATGTTCTTCAGAACTTCAACTTAATTTTAATTATCTAAGGAACAGCGCATTACTTTCACTATATATTAGAAGTTACCACCTTCATTTTTATACTTACGAGTATATGTACCGATTGAAGCTATATTTATTGTCAAGTTACATAATATGCTTATGCGTCACTTATTGAAACCTCTAAATATAAACAGACAGCGGGTATTGTCTTTTGTCAATTTTTGTCGACCTAACATGTAATTATAAGATAAGTATAATTTGAGGTATATTTTGTGAGCTAGAAAATGGCTCGCAATATGACAGATGTACAGTTTTTAATTACTGCCACATTTAATGGATATATTAAAATTTTATTAATATATACTAGCGAAACCTTGAACCGCGAGTTTCCCTTGGGAAGCAAAAAAGCTCGTAAAAGTTTACGTGTTTACGGTATTTGTTTGTTTATTTAGATAATGAAAAAAGTTTCGTACATCAGCTTTCCACTGTGTTTTCGATGAAATGCAGCCATCTCCTATGTATATGTCGCATGTTTCGCATATGAAATTGTTTTGTTAAAGGTAAAATTTTAGCTTTACTGCATTCCAGCAAAATTGAAAGAAATTCAGGTCAACGCTTGTCTTCTTATATGTTGCATGATAAACGCTGACTCTCCGGAAACATACTAGTCCTTGCGACCACTTCCACATTTCTAGAATAATAAATATTGTTACGGAATAAATTTTATTCCGTAACAACTCTTTGCTACAGACGGCTTTCCCCGTAGTAATTCACAAAAGCAAATAACATTACTCATTCTTACTTCCTCCCTTTTTTTGCGAGATCGTATCGGTGAAGTTGGAGACCTCTATTTAACGTGATGCAAATTAATTCTCATCTACGAACGAATTTGTTCATGTTTGGTTTTCAGCGGCCTCTAACATTTTTTCACGTATCTTAATTATAACGGAAAGCATGTCGAACAAATTCGGAATATTTAAGAGAATGCAAGATATTTTCGACTTTATAGTACAAATGATACTTTTAACATATGTTGGCGATTGATAAACACACATAACTGAGTTTAATCGATTATATATGTATTTCGTAGCTACTATAAGAGATAGTAACAACATCGATTTATAACGTTTTACGTACTAGGATAACTACGTAATTTGGTGAAATTGTATATATTACATGTTTATAATTGCGCACGATTTCGATTATTTTGTATTGTTGCCTTAGCATATCTAAAATACAAGAATTTAGGGTTTATTAACACAGTAATGTCAAAACCTTAATTATTTACCCTTGTTTTTAGTAAATAGCCCCATTAGCCCAGTTTAGCGTTATGCTGAATAAAACGATGGAATTCACGCCTTAAAACACAGTAAGATTGAAGAAGTCCACATAGAAGAGAAGTTTTCGCTTTGAAATAATGGCGTAAAATGTGATGTTGCTTTTTTTGGGGAACGAATTCAGAAGAGACTCGTCACACAGACAAACCGCTTAGATGCTGAGAGGATTTAGAATCTCCATCTAACTTCGCCGAAAGATAAAAAGTACTAGTAACTATATTTTACGAAGAAAATGCATCATTAATTTAGGTTTTTGAAGTAGATAGACGAAAATAAACATTCTCTTCGAGGAAATCAATACTGTGGGATAAAAAAGCTTTCTTCGTCTGGAACATCGTGGGCGAGATTTATTTCCTCTCGTTTATTTGCCAAATGGTCGTGTTTATTACGCCGCAACTTTACGGTCACATTGCAGAATTCTTCGGCGAAAGATAGGAGAAAATGTTTCGGAAGAAGAAAAGAACGGCCGCGAGCTTTCATTTTGCTGCTTTCTACTGCAGTCGGAGAAGAAATTAAAACATTATCTAGCGTTGCGGCGCACATTAATGTCGTAATGACGCGAACTAGGGAAAGAGAAAATTGAACAGACGGAGTAATGTATTCCCTTTTTCCTTCGTACTGCGACTGGAAGGAACGATTTATTTATGATCATGCTTGCATCATCTTTTCCCGTCTCGAACCGTGTAGCAAGTATGACTTACAATCCCGAATAAGACATTCCCTCTTTTCTGCGAAACGTTCTCGGCGACGCTTTTTATCGACCATCAAGAGGATGGCACGCTTCGCTTACATTTTATATATTTCCATTGCATCAAGAACGTTAAGTAAGAATTCTGCTCTAACCAAGGCGAACCTCGTTAACTTTTCAACTTCTTCCACGTCAGATAGAGAGAGAGAGAAAACTACTATGCGTTTAGGTCATATATTACATGTGACCAAAACGCATAATAATAACTCCATCATAAGTGTTATATTCGCAGACATGTCCGTTATTATATGCTGTAAAGATTTCTGGTACACTCTTCCCTAGAATTGGCGCGGCTATCAATATCACATTAGCACGGCTTCGGAACGGTATCCAATCATTAAAACCATAAAATATTTCCACCCGACTCAAGAGGTTATAATAAACGATTCTGAATGATACATAACTAAATTGTTGCACGTTTAACGGCGCTCAAAATGTATTCCTATGGGGAAATGCATCCCACTTTGCACGGTTTATCTTATCGCGATCATTTCCAGGGACGCATGTATCGTGCAAGTCAAGTGATGGATGTACCTATCGGTAACTCTCTTCCCCTTTCAAGTCATCTATCAGCTGATGCATTTCTCTTTTTCCTTCTTTTTCTAATGCTATAAATCTATTTTAAAGCGACAAATTGGATCGAATTTTAAACCATGCATGATAATGTATTACTCTTTTTCTCATATTCGACCCATCATACTCCTCGCTTCTTTTTCTCTCTGCTACATCTTCTTTATAAAGGTTATTAGAAGTACGTTATTCGACCGTATGTCGTATATAAGCAAAGGCTATTACAATGAAAATTTCATAGGAGTGTCTAGCATTATTTCTATTTATTTATCTTTATTTAATAAGTTAACTTGTTTATGTTTGAAGTCCTCATTTATTGGATGATTTTTATTTGATATCCTTTATTTATCAGATTCAGTGGCAATACTTTATTTCAGCAGTCAGATCGGCATAAACGTATGTATGTACGTAGTAGCAGTTAAAAATTCATTTTATTTATAAATAATAAAATTAGTACGATTTAGGTACAGAGATTATTGTATATTGAAATCCCAGTCGTTCCGCATTGGCTGTCGTTTTTCTTATTCACCTACGTCAAGGTTAAAATAATTGTTTAGATAACTTTACTTGCCCTTCTCGTTGAACACTGTCAGTATTTTAATGTTAATTGATTTCGAAACCAACTCATCTCATTTTTAAATCATATTTTTCGCGAAAATTCTTAAAGTTGCTGCAGCGAATTTACAGTAGAGATACAAGACTTACCACGTCCATCTTACTTTCGATTCTAATATTGGACGTTAGTCCGTTAGGAAACGTATAACATACACGAAAAGCGTCAAAGTTTTATACCAATGTTTCTATCTTTATATTTTTCGTCGTAGATACTACCCTTTCTCTCTATTTCAATACACGTCATAAATAAATTCCTATGCTATTGTGCATAAACATTTTCGGTGCTCAGATTCGGCATTGCTTAATCGTTAGTATAAACGCGCTATACCCTATCGAATATTAATTTCAATATTCATAACATTTTCATTAAGCGAATCCCTTCTAACTGTTTTGATTTATTCATCAAAAATCAATTTAGAATGATTTATTTTATTTTGTTGGAAAAACTTTATCGGAATTATAAAACTCCCTGAAAACTCTTAATCGCAAAACTAATTTATCGGTTGAAAATAAGGATGAAATTAATCTTGATCAATTCATAGAATCTTTGGCCTCACTTTCGGAGAATTAGCTCCAGCTGCAGGTTTTCAATAAAAATCACCGCAAAGAATATTTGAAAATCCAGACGTCTCAAATGGGTAAATAGCGTCCTTCTACTTCCAAATTCAATTGAGTTTACGCTAGATTTTTATTCTACACTATTACTTTTCCTCAAACATATCTGAAAACGTTTCAATGAATTTCGATTCATCGGGGAGAGTGCGTGATAATTTTTAAAACCACAGGGTAAATTTATTGTTTTTTAATAAACCAATTTGCTTGTTATGACCGTAGAGCCGTAGCGCGACTCGCAGAGAGCCTTAGTAATGGGTTATGTATTTATCCCTAGGGATCCCCGGAAACATCCATGTACAGGAAATGAAATATACTTCGCGTACACACAAACAGTCTGGACCAAAAATATTACTCGGGTAAAGAGAGAGAGAGAGAATAAAAAACGCCCGTTGGCAGCTCCACTTCATAAAAAACGCATGCCGGTTGTAGCCGAGCACAAAGAAAAAGAGGTTACGTATTCATACGAGAGAGAGAGAGAGGAGGAGGAAGAAAGTGAGACGAAGACGCGAGGCGCGCATACCTTCATTCCTTTGTTTAAATAAGTGCCAACCGTAGTAGTCCTCCTTCGCGCTCTTGAAGTCCAGAGAGGCGTGTCTTCCTTACCGGAGACACGATGGCCGAGCAAAAAGGAGGGATTTCCCTCTCTTTCCTATAGTAACTCCCTCCCTCCTTACCTCCTCCCTTTTTTTCCCTCCTTTCTACACTCCTTCCCATTCCGAGAGGATGGAAGGATAGAGTGAGAGATACCCTGTCTTGAGTGATGGCAAAGGATGTAACCATGTGAGATGGGTTTGGCCTCAGGCAAGTTATGCGTGACTCTGGCCGTGAAGAAAGGCCTTCTCTTGCCCACTCACCCTCATCATCACGCCCTCTTGATCCCCGAGGCCGTAAAAAAAAGGGAGAAAATCCCGCGCCATCCCGCCCAAAAAAAAATCCAACTTCCCATCTTCATACTTGTGTCTGTACAACGCGTCCAAATCCTTTCCCGAATAAAAAAAAATCCTTGAAAAACCTCGCTTCAATCCCTTAAATCTTTACCCATCTCATCCGCCTTATTCTTTATCCCTCATTCTCCCTTCTTTCTTCCTCTCCCTCTTCCACTCCTTTATCTCCTTTCTCCTCTTTTCCATTCTCCTCCTCCGCTTTCTCTTCTCTTCCCTCGGTTCTTTCTTGCCTCTTCTTATTTTGTCCCTTTCTGTCCACCTTTTTCGCTTCGCCGGTGGTAAATATGATGTTTTACGTCCTGTCATTTTGAGTTTGTTCCTTCTTGTCTTCGCTTAGCTTCGCCTCTCCCGATACATACTCTCGGTTTTCTTACTTTCTCCCCCTCTCTTTCTGTCCCTTTCAAGTTCTTTCGTCGTGTCCTTTTCCATCCATTCTCCGTCATTTGTTTCTTTCTTCTGTACCCTGCTCATCCCTCTTCAATTTTCCACCTTACATTTCAGTGATCATGATTTTCGGATTCTGTTTCTGTTCCCCTGAGTGTATTTACTTTCTTTCACTTTCCGTCTCATCCCAGCCTCTCGCTTTCTCTTTTATTAGTGTATTTCTCTGTATACTTCCTTTTCGGCTAATACTTCCATCGCGCTGTTTTATTTCTGTCTTGTTCTTTAGCGTCGCCTCAAACGTTTAATTACTCGTTCGTTCGCGGGACAATTTTGTTCTCGGAGATAACCCCTTCTCCTCGTCGTATACCTTTTTTCTCTCGTCACTTACTTAATCATCCTCATCGCGCCAGGGGTTTTATTAAACGCAGTTTATGCTTAACGACGGGGTGATTAATTTTTACTCTCCTTCTTCTTCCTGCGGAGGAGCCATTAAATGCGATAAGTTTTGGCATTAACAGTAAAATTTTATATCGTTTTTTTTTAACATCTCATAACGCTCCTTTGGATAAACAATGAGCTCCTTTTCTGGAGGAAAGACCCTATAACTCGGCATAAACCAAATTAATCTGTAGGGTTATGCTATATAAACTATGAAATGAGAGGAAAATTCTGTTATAATATTACAAGATCTTGAATGCAATAAGGAAAGGAGTATTTGATTATTCTAGGCAGCAGATTTCGGATTTCCTAAATATTATTTAAGTCGATGTCTCCGGACATAATGGGTCTAAGAGAACTTCAAATAAAATAATTTCAAATGCTCTAACGTTGCCACCTGGTTGGTTAACTCATAGCGAGAAATTCTCAATGATAATAACATCATCTTTGAGAAAAGTTGTTTGGCCATATTATTGTGGCGTATTTATATGCTAGCTGAGCGGATTTATTGCGATAATTTCAGAAGAAAGCAACTCCTTATGACCTTCAACTTGTTCCTATGATATCGCTCATTTTGTATGCGTGAATGTAGTTTGAAGTGATTCGATCTAACAATCTGCAGCTTTTGCGAATGAACGTTAAGGAAAATTTTAATGTCTTAACGTCTCTTTTATTTAAAAAAATCAAAAACAAAACTATTGTAAACAAAGTCTCAGGAAAAAAGTTTTAATGGAACCGTAAATCTTTCCTCTTTTCCACTTACTACTGGTGAGTAGTAAGTGGAAAAACCTCATTGCCTGCAATAGTCACCAAATTTCCACGCCATGTACAATGTTAAATGAGTAAATCTCCTGTCACATCCTAGCTTCTCTTTCAGCCCTATCTTATCATTTCCATTCTCCTAGTCATCTCATCCTCGCGTAACTTCCTACTTTGGAAAGAGGTACATCCCCTGCCATAACCACTCCCGAACTCTCTGTGCGCTTCCGTATCTCTTCCTCCTTTCATCGCCCTTCTATAATACAAACAGCTCGTTTATATCCTTTAGCACGTCTTAAGCATCGCCATGTCCATATGGAACCCTTAAATCATTCCGTGGCTATCAGGATACTACCACGCCCTCTTTCCTCTCCATTCAAGAAGAAAATTTCCTCCGGAATTCACTTTCATTCTTCAATCCCTTTCGTTTCTCCAGCTACGTATACTCGTCCGTGTTCTCTCGCTATCTTCTCATTAATATCTCTTTCAATCTTTTCTGCCTCTATACATTTCATCCTAATGAATTTCGGAAAACTGCGATGTGATTTTGCTGAAGCGTCGTTCAATCTTCATTAAACCGAAAGCTATCGAATTTACGATATTTTTAAGGACAAAGATAGGAGAGCCGTTATTATTGTTAATATTACTGGTGAGGACGCATGTTCTATTTATTTTCGTTCATTTAATTGATTTTATTATTATCGTGAATTTTAGGAACCTCTGGATAATTTCTTCTAGGATCATATTTACTTTATCATTCGATCAATGGCAGTGCGGCCTGAAAATCGGTCCGTTCCCGTCCATCTGCCCTTTGCGAGATTTAGGCCCAATTTAGGTGCAGATTCATGTATTCGCGTTTAAATGCCCGTGTACAGGACGCATTTTTCGAAAAAGTATTTAGCTAAAAACAGAGGTGTCCTTTGCCGTACTGCATAATCATTCGCAAAATCGAAAGACGACAAATTTATCTGTATAAATCACACGAGATTTATGTAAATTTCATGAAAACAAAATTGTTCTAAAAACCGACTATAAAGAATTTCAACGAATATAACGAAAGCATTTAAAACCCGCAACTTAAAATCCGAGAGTTTCGAAATTCGTTGTCATAGTCGCCACACAAATTAGCTTAATTCGTTCTATTCTAGATGATTCCGCCGAAAACGGCATCTGTTTCTAATGTAAGAGATTCGGTCCCTGGGGTTCTCCGTCGGCGTTTTCGTCCTCATCCTGTCATCACATAAGATTAAATAAGAATAGTTAACTCGCCCCTGTTCTCTCAGCCTCGTTGAATTGTTTGGTATTTCGCATCTATTTGCTCCATAAATTTCTCTTTTAACCCAGTGTGAAGTGCAGTTTAAGTAGATAACGTAAAATAACTACGTCTTAACCGATTGTTTTGGGAATGTCACCGTAGCTTTGTCACTCCCTCCTCTCTTCAGTGCAGATCGAGGGAGAGGATGCTTCTCGTGTTACGAGGACAGTGTTACTCATTTTTATCGTTGAATGATAAAATATATATATTTGCAGGAACAGGAATTACTCAAAATTTCAGTTTTGGATATCTGAGTAACAAGAGTCTGTACTGCTCGATTGAGATTTTTAGTGCGTTTTCAATCGCTTCGCGTCTTGTTGACAACGGGCGAGTGAGAAGGCAATCAGGAAATAAATGACTGCAATGGCCGAAACGTCGAATCGCGTAGTAAAATGAAGGGGTTTAACTAGCACCAATCTCTCTCTACAAATTAATTAATGGGTATCCATAAGCCGTCGAATGACGAGTATATTGTCGCGTATACTTGTTTTTTGTCAAGCAGTTATCCACATTGGGGTAGTTGAGGGAAGAGCAGCACTAAACTTGGACAACCTTCCTATTATTAACGACGGAGATGAACAGGTGGGTTTTCCGATGGGGGAGTCACTGCCTAGACTTTAGGAATGCTATTTGTTATTTCATATTTACGATATATGCTACAACATTTTAAATAAAAGTTTCTGAAAGTTGCCAATCTCGCTTATTTTACTGACACTGCCGTGAAAATCCTACGATACGAAACGTATACCACCCCCTTTGCCTGGTTAACTTCCAGTTGTATAACTTTATTACGAATTATAAGTAGTAAAATAAACCTTGGTCTAACTACACCATTAATCATATTTTCTCGTACGAATACATACCAAATAGATATTAATGACGGATATTTTTTTAATTTTTAGTATTTAGCATGAAGATTTTTATAGGTATTTTCTATAGTTCGACCTATTTTTAACCCTCAGAGGATAACAGCTGACTCATAAGAGTTTATCTCTACACTTCAGCTTAAATTTCGTTTTTCGCGAATTTTGTTCCTTTTATCGCTCAGTTTATTTCTCTTTTTCTTTTTACCCATTGACCTTAACAAACTTCCTCCCGAGACAGTATCGTTTTTATCGTTATTTCCAACTCCAATTTTCTGCCTCCTCTTCCTATCCCATTCAGTTTTTCGAGGGCAATTTTTCTATCCGCCTCCGTCGTAAAATCGCCGAGTTAATTTTTTTTCGCGTAGTCTTATTTTCTCCTACTTTTTCAAAAAAAATAGTCGGTTCAGACATGACAGCCTCTCGCTTTACCCTCTTCTCTCCTACCTTTCTCCACCCACTCGCATCTCCAGCAAGTACCCATTAACTCGAAATTCCATTTGGGTCGCAATTTCCTCGTTCCGCATCTTATCCGAAGTAGCCATTGTGACTAGTCCGAAGCACTCTAGCGTATTTTTATCGTAATGGATGAGTTAGTAATGTGCCATCGCCGCGACGTTATCTCCATCTACCCATATATATATATATATATATATATATATATAGCATTTTTTAAATAAGCAATGCATAGGCACTGGTGCGTCGTTACGACGCTATAAGCCGTAGAAGTCATCGGGAGGGCGCCTGCAGGTAGGCAGCCAATGAGGCGAGGTTCACTGCCGCGCGAGCGGTCTAGTGTGAATGAGGTTACAAGGACGATCGCGACTGAAGCAAAAGCATTTGCATTGGAATTTTTTAGTGAAACTTTATTACAGGAGATGCTCAAAATACCTGGTGTGTTACGCATGGTGTGACAATTCTCGGCAGGAGGTCATCCTTCTGTTCGACTGCTGTGTCGTATACGATGCCTTTGAGATGACCCCAACAGAAGAAGTCCAATGGATTGAGATCAGGCGATCGCGCTGGCCAGGCGACGGAACCCCGGTTGCCGATCCATCTGTTCCCAAAGGATGCCGTCAGGTGCTGCCTTGTCATGAGGCTGAAGTTCTCAGGTGCATCATCATGCTGAAACCACATCCTCTGGCGTACTGTAAGCAGCATCCCGGGCAAAGTATCAGCCAGAAATTTCCGGTACAGAATCCCCGTCAATCTAGTATTCGGTAGGACATGTGGACCGATGAGATGGTCGTGAACAATGCCACACCACACATTGACTGAAAAACGCTCCTGATATGCGCGGACGAAAGTGGCATGGGGATTTTCCTCAGCCCACATGTGTATGTTTTGACTATTGAAAACGCCGTCCCGCGTGAAAGTTGCCTCATCTGTAAATAGCACAGAACTCGCGACATTTGACATGACTGCAATTTGCTGCAAAAACCATTGGCAGAACTCCTGTCTTAGAGGATAATCCTGAGGGCTCAACGCTCGAATACGTTGCAGGTGGTAGGGGTACAACTACTGCTCATGCAGTACGCGCCAGACCGAGCTATGACTCGCCGGAATGTGCAGTGCAATGGCACGTGTGCTTGTGGAAGGCTCGTCCGCTACGACATTATGTCTTCCTCAACATCTGCTGTTATAGCTGTCCTCCGTCGACCGGTGACATGCATGTTTGGGCGCAGTGAGCCAGTCTCACGAAGTCTTTGGTCGAGACGCCTGAATATCGTGAGGACTTTTTGCCGACTTTGCGGAAATCTCTGCGATTACAGCCTTGCAGCTTCCCTCTCATTACCACCGTAAATCAGATGCATGTCAGCTAACTCCGCGAAACTGTACCTCTCCATAACTACTTCGGTTGGCAACTAACGAATGCGTAGTGAGTGCGTCAGGAACGCGTAAATTGGGTTGGAATCCTCCGAACCCCTTACAGCCAAACGCGCCAATAACGGAGCGATTGCGCGGCAGGGAACCATGCGTTGTCTACGCGTTGCAGCGAACCTTGCGTTGTTATGCGCGGCAGCGAACCTTGCGTTGTTATGCGCGGCAGCGAACCCTTCCACGGCAGTGAACCTCGCCTCATTGGCTGCCTACCTGCAGGCGCCCTCCCGATGACTTCAACGGCCTGTAGCGCAGTAACGACGCACCAGGGCCTATGCATTGCTTATTAAAAAATACTTGTCTTTGGCCCCCCTACTTGCCCTAGAAGTTTGTAACATAAGTTCTGAAACACCCTGTGTGTGTGTATATATATATATATATATATATAAAGGTAGCAACAAGGTGTTGGAGGAAGCCCAGTGGACACTTACCTAGAATGAAGAGCCGCTGGGGGTGCTGAGGACACACGAAAAACACAAAAGAACAAAAACTACACAAAAATGGAGCTTTCGGGCTGATGCCCTTCTTCAACGACGGAGAAACATATACTGTTTTTTATATATATATATATTACTATCTTCCTCTTTCCCTCTAGAAGCCGCTTTCAAAAATAAGTAAAAAATTACTCTCGGTATCTTTATTTTAGAAAATGAGCTAGATGGAATAGAAGGGGATGCTAATGAATTGTCGAGCGCTATCTTTTAGAAAATCTTGTAAACGTAGAAAAGATGAAGTCATCAACGGTATTGATTTTTGGCGCTTTTGTACCGATTGACTTTCTGGGCTGATCCACATGCTGATTTAAGAATATTATAATTTCTTATTGATAATGTAACTTGGCTCACATAACAGTATGTTGATATCCTCGACTTCTGCCCCTATCATTTAAAACGCTGCCTTCGTACCTACATTAATAGTTAAACATGACGTTAGCTGTTCGGATGAGGTTTTTATAGAGTATTTGTAAAAATACGAAAATATTTCCATGGATAGCAAAGTTTATAATCGAAATTTTAAGCTAATAATTTTGTACCGATTATTTTCATTTATCCATAAAGTATTCCCAAATTTGTTGCTCTTTATAAACAACAAATGCCCATCTTGCTGATTTGGGCTCGGAAAAAAATGATCACTCTTGGTAAAGTTAACCTTAAAACTATTCTCTAAATAGATCTTTTTTCGCAGGACAGATTCTGTCGCCATCATTTATTTTTCTCGCGGTGATATTTCCTCCGCGTTTTTTCCCGTCCTCGTCGTGACGTATTTTCTCGTTTTTGTCAAACGTCGCTTTGGAAATCTTTCTCTAAGGATTCGAGCTCCGGAAGCATTCTGTTTTCCCCTAGGTCCGCCACCGATCCCTAATTCCCTTCATTTTTCCTTTCAGTTCCAACCCGTTGACTCGAATGCATGCTTCCATCACGTTCTCTTGAGGTTTCATCCACCCCACCCGCTAACGCCGCTTAATCCGTCGTCCCGGAACCAACAAATTCTGCTTTTGACAATGGAGGTACAGATAGGAGAGATAGTGGGATATATATATATATATATAGAAAGATAGACTGAGCCGAGAATATCCGAGCGCGCGTGCATTCTAATTTTGCGTCGCGAAGTGACTGCGGTCAATGAATGCATACCTCCGAGAGTGGCAATGGAGACGAATGATATTTTTAAAGCTTTTCTTTTTTATGGATCGTTAGAAACGTGTGCGGAGAGTGTGTCGAGCTGGGACTGGCCAAGCGTCCTCATTCCCGTGGATTTTTATTTCTTTTTCTGTTTTTATGAGCCGAGTTTCGCTTTTTTTTAGTCCCATCTTTCCTTTCATCCTTCCATTCGTTCTCTGTCTCTTTTGGAATTTACGATCGCTAACCCCTCCGGAGATTAACCAATCAAGAGAGAGGGGATCCGGATAAAGGTGCGCTTTTTTTTACTTTCTCATATACGAAGTATATTGGGAAAGTGTTGTTGTCGCGAAAAAATTCGACCTCGAAATTTTTACGGAAATATAGGTTTTAGGTGTCGCTGAGTCCGAAAAAGTGTTTTTCTCAATGCCGTCCTTCTTTCTGGCTCCTACTGGCTCTGGAGCCTAAACGGTAGAGCGAAACTGTATGAAACCTTGTACTTAGGCATTTTATTATACAGAACATAGTATATGCAGAAATGGTTGACATTGCTTAATAATTAAGAGAAGTTTATTCTACGCATTTTTAACAACAATTTGATTTTCTCAAAAACTGTTATAACGATATTGATCAAATTTGGTATAGTTACTCGAGTTTATGCCTTTAATAATACTATATAGTTCATATTTCTCAAAAAATGAATATAAGGCTAGTTTATTCTAGACAACTTTGATTTTCTCAAAAACGGCTATAACGGTTTTGATCTAATTGTACAGTTCCTTGAGTATACGTCTGAAATAATACTACATATTTCATTTTTCTCAATGAATGAATATAAGGCTAGTTTATTCATGGGCAACTTTAACAAAAATTGGATTTTCTAAAAACCGGCTTATACGATTTTTATTTTCTAAAGATAAATAAACGACGCATTAGCATATGAGAAAGTTTGTACAATGTTTTGGGACACGATTCGATTCTGCGGAAGCATTTTATTATCGGTGCACGAGAATTTGTCACCCGAGCGCAAATTATTGGCGCTCGTAATTTTTAATTGTAAATAAATTGTATCAATCCATGACCGATTTATTTTGTTCGTTGAAATATTTTTCAATTAAATTTTTAAAGAATATCATTTGTGCCATCATTAATTCAAAAGACGTTAAAAAATTGACAGCCCTAAACACGCTAGCATCGGATATTTCTTAAAAGAATCTGTCACAACATCGCTCCAATGATTCTCATTGAAAGATATTGCGCAAGTTGAAATCTGAGGGTAACACATGACCGAGACAGATGTATAGAATATCGATATCTAACTAAATAGAGGGGTGTATCTAAATTTGCGCGTTAAACACGCATGCGCTCTCGTAAGATTTGATGCGTGACACCGTTCAGTTCAGGAATCCTTGGCACATAAACGATCGCCAAACACAAGTGTTTTTCGGCCACAGTCCCATTTCATTGGCATGGGTTCATCTCATATTATTGCTAACCGATAAAACTGAGTTAATTGCTTTTTCCATCATTAAAACCACTCCTCTCGTCGCCATGATTGAGTTATAGTGTACCAGATGATGCCATAAAATTTGATATTTCTGTTTGGGTCAGATGGACACCGAACAAATTGGATTGAAATTTCATTAACGTCTTTCTTTACCCAGCGTGGGGAGATAAATATCACTGCTAAAAGTAAACTTGACCTTCAAATCATTTCGAGGGGATATGAAGAAAGATGGTATATGGGGAAAAATTTTGAGTAAATCTACAAAATATATTGTGAATTATTATTAATTTTTATTTCTTTGTTTGTTTAACTAGCTCATAAGCAGCTGCCACCGGCCTATTACGATCAGCTTACTTGCGATAAAAAATACGATAACATGCAATCGTGCCCTCTGCAGGATTGTAGCCATCCCTTTAATATTGTTCAGAGAATATAACTGAGATCCGGTTTACCAAATGAACGTTTGGGAGAGTGCCTTGAAGCCGCTTCTAACTATTATTATTGTGACTATCTACCTTTGATCGGTAAATGTAATCGAACGCCGAATTCCGAAGCCAGATCTTCTTTAGGGTAGGCTGCAATTTATTGTTATCAGCCACTTAATGCTTTCAATTGAATTGACTCAATTGTGATTGGATTGAACGTCTTATAATGTAGCACGTTCCACGGGAGCAATTATACTGGAGAAGTATGTGGTTGAGAATAATGTTAGAATCTTCCTTGCTTCAGGATAATGAGGGTGAAATTAGATCCCGCGTACCTAGAAATCGTGTTCTAAATACTTCTCTTTATTCTCGTGGCTAATTTTAAAATCTATCGCTTTATTTTCAGTCCTCTGCATCCCTCTTTTCTCTGCATGGTAAGGTTCTTTCCCGAGTAACCTTTCTCGACTCCGTTAGCCGTCCTGTCTGGGGATGAGTTAGTGGCGTGACCTGCTCCTAGCGATCGAATACTGTCAGAGGAACCGTTTTTTGTCGTACAAAATAATTCGTTTAGCTTCTGTCTAAACATGAGTGATCCACAGAAAAGATAGCTTTCTCCCTCGGAAAAGAAAATTATTTTAATTCATATGAAAGCGAACCTGTCATCGATAACGGGACAAAAGCATTCATGACGAAAAATGCGAATTGGATTACGTAAATGGGGATTAAATGAGAGGTAAAATGGACTGTACTTTTTGCAATAGAGAAACAAGTTGATTAAATTTAGGAGAATGGTTTAATTTCTTTAAATCTCTCGGTAAATAACCAATGACGGTGGCTGCTCCGTAGACGAAATGCGCTTCTTGTTTTCTCGAGAATTGGATGGACATATTTTGTAAATTTACGGAGAGATTTGAAAAAATAACAAAGGCGTAAAACGTGTAAAGACTAGATAAATTCGGTCAATAAATGAGAAAGCCTAAAATTTCATACTAGTTACGAAAAAACTGTAATTTTCGAGTAATCAGTTATTTCGGATGATTTATGTCTTCCGAAACGATAGCCTAAGGGTTTGAACTCGCAGACGCGCACCACCTGGATCGATTTCTCTGCCTTTTCGAAGGCGAGAGAGAGAGACAGAGACTGGAATAATGGAGACAATGCGTCCTTTCTCGTTCTCTGTCTCGGACTGAATCGAGAGAAGCGACGAGAAAGAAAAAATAATCGGTACAACATACATTGTATATTAATGTATATTAATGCGTCGTTTAGTTATCTTTAGAAAATGTAAATCGTATCAGCCTGTTTTTAGAAATTCCAATTTTTAAGTTGCCCAAGAATAAACTAGCCTTATACTCATTCAATGAGAAAAATAAAATATATAATATTATTGCAGATGTATACTCAAGTAACTATACGAAATTTGATCAAAATCGTTACAGCCATTTTTGAGAAAATCAAATTATTGTTAAAGTTGCCTAGAATAAACTAGCCTTATATTAATTTTTTGAGAAATAAGAACTAAATGGTATTATTAAAGGCATACACTCAAGTAGCTGTACGAAATTTGATCGTTATGGTTATAACAGTTTTTGAGAAAATCAAATTGTTGTTAAAAATGCGTAGAATAAACTTCACTTAATTATCAAGCAATGTCAACCATTTCTGCATGTACTATGTTCTGTATAATAAAATGCCTAAGTACAAGGTTTCATACAGTTTCGCTCTACCGTTTAGGCTCCAGAGCCAGTAGGAGCCAGAAAGAAGGACGGCATTGAGAAAAACACTTTTTCGGACTCAGCGACACCTAAAACCTATATTTCCGTAAAAATTTCGAGGTCGAATTTTTTCGCGACAACAACACTTTTCCAATATACTTCGTATATGAGAAAGTAAAAAGAACTGCGGAAGGGGCGTTGAAATAAATATCGAGGAGCGAGCGGGAGATGTTTTTTCTCTCCCCTACTTCTCTCTCGCTCGCCATCTCTCTACATCTCGCTTTCTTTTGTTACCTTCCTTATTAAATCTCGACTCTCTTTGCCTTCTCTGATCACGTCTTGGATCGACCTCTTCAACTTTTGTTCGACTCGCGTTTTTCACTTTTTTCCCTCTTTTCATTACTTTTCGTCTCCGCTTATTACTTTTCGAGCATTTCTCTTTATCGCGACACGTGGAATCTCGCCTTCCGTCTTCCTGCTGACTGATCCTCCTCTCAAATAGCGGAAAAAACTCGAACTTCGAAAAATTAGATTTCGCTTATAACAGCGGTCTTGCTGTGAGTTGAGATATGCAGGATTTCTTTGCGCCTACTGCTTGTCGATCCTTTCACCGGTTGAAACTTGAATCGCGTCTAATTTGTTATTTTATTTTACGTTATTGACGTTTGACGCGTTGAGTTACGGTGAAGGACTCCGCATGCTAAAGACTGGTTGATAATTATTTTAATGAAAATTGCCTTTGTACCATTTGTGCAAAATTTGCTAGTGTTAGAATATTTTTGGTCTCTTGGATCAAATTTCTTTTAAGGGTTGACATTTCTGCGATATTTATCGCATATGATGGGAATGCAGTGGCGAGGTAAAACGATTCGACAATAAAAATAGTTCAGAAACTAAATATAGTCTTATGTTGACAAACTGTATCTCTATAAAAAAAAAGGTTTAAAAAATTTAATATAACGCATCTTTGTATAATTTCCGCCGTTGTTTGGGTCTTTATTTTTAAACGGTGGAAATTGTCTAAAGTTGTATAGATTCGGATTTTATTAAAATGCGTTTCCCCAATGTAACACCTTCAATAGTAAGTTATATGTGTAGAAAATCAGATGCACAATCCGGGTACAAAATCAGCCGTCAACCAAATTTTTTGCTGTTGTAGAGGGTTTGGTTTCAGTCATAACGTGGGATCAGTATTTTCCTTTCGGATAGCCTTAGATCGGTAGAGGTCAGCTGTCCATTTACTGCTCGTCTTATTCGACAACGGCAGTTCCTTTCTCACCGTTTTCCTTATGTTTCTCCTTAACGAAGTAACCCGAGACACGCTTTCACAACAAGATTAACTCTTTTAATTAATCTTTTATTTTACAAAAATAGTCGCGAACTGTGGTATAACTATATCAACGAAAACTAAATGAACAAAGGAACTTACGAAATGATTTAATTTAATGAAAGACAAAAAGGTAAATAGAGAATGTTTAGAATCACAGAGTGAATATTAACCTCAGACCATTAGCTCGATCTCTCATCCACGAGTTCTGCAGAGTTCTGTTACAAGAAAATTGTTTACATCAACAATACATTGGAAACAATGAAATGATTTATCCAATCACAATTTGCGGAAAATCTACGTCTAATTATTTAAGTTACTTACGTAGTTTTAAAAACATTTTGCTTTGGAGAACGCCACACGAAATATTATTAAAAACTATTTATTAATAATATTTCAATTAAAATCAACAAATATTTGGTTGCTATGTAAACAAAGCAAAATCGCACACAAATTGAAAAACGATTTTACGTTAAAATTTGTCTCATATAAATGCATAGGACTCTCAACTTCGGCGACAATAGGAGTTGTCAAGGTAGATCATAATTGGCATTGTCATAAAATTGATAAAATTCGTATTTTTCTGATTATGAACGTATTTATACGCTAATTCGATAAGGATTCGGATTCTGTGTTCAATAAAAATAAACTTTGTTCTTTCTTTCATAGAACCATACAAGTCTCAAGTTCTTATCATGTTTCTAAGTAATGTTAAATTTCAAATGAATAATAAGCTGCACTCATCTCTATGTTATTCAAATGGAGAAAATGAAAAAAAAAAATATTTTTTAAATTAGACAGGTCAATCAAATCAGTATAAAAACTTTTCTATACCACCGTACTCGTTATTCCGGTTAAAATGATACCTTTCTCGTTTCTACATGCTGTCGTTTCAGAGCTGTAAAATTACATACAAACTTTATTTTATAGATATACTAGCAGAATTTCCCGTTGAATTTCAACAAATTTATTGAGGCTACTACAGCACAGCATACAAACTCTTTAAAATACCTATATAGTAGATACTTTTTAAATTACAATTAGTTTTTCTTAACAATTAATCATATTTGCTTGTAACAATCCCTTTCCGAGCCTATAGCATTCAAATATAACGATAATTTTATTTCCTATCAAATTACTTTCGCCAAATCCATTTCTTGTGTAATTATGCCTCGTTGAAATATTTACTTTTATGTCTTGTAAGAAAGAAACCTGTGAAAAAGCAACGCACATTTGGCCATGATTGTACACAGACACCGGTAAGTGTACACCAAATACGTGAGCTTATTTACGTTAATAAACATTATAATGTAAAATATAATGATTTTACTTACAAAAAATGTAAGATTCCAGTATTCAGTAGACATAAGAAAGTTCAATTACTTTCATCAATCGTTATAAACGCTTCCTGAATAATAATCAGTATCTATTTACGTTGCTATCCATAAACATCGATCGTTTCGTTGCTAAAACAAAAGTGCGAAGCGAATAACGCTAAACTTTCGTCTATTTGTAAGCTTCATTGAGGCTAACTGAATAGGAGGTAACAGTGACGGCCACCTTGGCAACGCCTGGAAAGAGTACGAAAAATCCACAAGATTACGAAACTAAAGGTGTATTTCTGAAAACGTCGACCGTGTAACATGTAAACTTCGCAGGAATAAGATAATATAGTTTTATTCGTAGAATAAAGCAAAAACGAAAAAAATCGATCCATACTTACGTATTTTTTATGCTTGAAAGAAGAATACCTTGCAAGTCAAGAAATGGATTCATACATGTTATCTTATGGAGAAATGTTAATCACCTGTATTGGCAGCACTCATTAATCCTGGTTGACCAAACCTTCACCATTCACTAATTTAGGATGTAAGGAAGAATCCTGCCAAATTTGGTTATTCTAGCTTTTACCGTTTAGGAGGAGTTCAATGAACAAACACACAAATACACAAACACACAAACACACACTTCAAAATTTTATATAATAATAGCCGTCGTCTGTTGGTTGGTTGGTTGGTCACGCTATGCAAACGCTAATAAATCGAGAAATAATAATGATAGAAACTCGAAATTTGGTAGGGATGCTTGATTAACACTTATTCAGAGAATGACAAATTTAAATCTAGAAAAAATTCCTTGGTTCGTCTCCAAGAGAGGCATTTCCATTTTCCATTACTTAACATGTAAAACGCGATTTTTCGACATGCAGGCTTTTATTCATTTGGGAATTAAAATTAGAAGAAATTAACAGACGACCTTCGGATTTGAACCATTTGAAGAAAAAGTTATAAAGTTTCTTATTCCTTTCGTCTTTTTTCGCCCACAATTCGAAATATTCCATGTTATACGTTTAATGTGCATATTTTGTGGAAATCTCGCCATTTTAACGTGATGTTACTATGTCGACCGTTATCATTGTTACACCTCAAATTACTATTATTGTATACATCCTTCTGGGAATAAGCGTGCCTTGAGTGCTTCAATACGAGAGAGAGAGGAAGGAAGGGGAGAGATTGGCGTGTTTTGTTGAAAATAAGTATATTAACGTAAATATAAAAAGTATCAACAGTGTCATTTTAGAAAAATTGGAAATAAAAAGCATTCTTAAATTAAATTCTTTGTAAACCATACGTGCTAACTAATTTATATTGTTATTCCTCGAATTAATTTTGTAACAATGGCCGAAGTTTGGAAAGGAATATAAATTAAAATTCCATTAAAATTAAAAGGACATTTAAAACTGTTAACAGGCAATTTTCGAAGAAAGAACAGTGAATCTTTTAATGAATTGATTTGTTTTTATAAAAGGATTTGGAATTTACAGTATGTACTGAATTGACAAGTATATTTCAAAGCAAAAATCAATTTAAAACTATTTTAACGGTTTGTACGATAAACAATTAGTTTATTTTTTTGTTAATATGGATCTCCAATACAACAATCCATTCAACCGTCAAGGGAACAGTTTACAATGTTGAAATAAATTGATTTGTTTTTGTTCAGATAGTATTCAAAGAAATTATTCTGCTGATTGATTAATTAGTTTTTAATTTAAATATTTTAATGAGTTTTATTTTCAATATGTAATACATAACGACGGAGAACATTATTGAGGATTCGAGTAAGCTTTCTTTCTTCGTAAGTACAGAGTAAAATAATCATAATCTTAAGTGCACGAAATTTAATTATTTTCCCTACGTTATATATGTATACATATAATTATTTCCCGGTCGTTGCACACCGACATTTATATGCAGCATTGACGAGAACAAGGTGGGAGAAGAAGAACAGAATTTTATAGCCGAAAATAAAAACCAAAGGCATTTACTAAACGACAACAGAATATTCACTACAAATGTAATATATGACGAAATATTTCATATGTAAAAGTGTGCTAATAATTATTTTAAATGCAAATATTAATAATCAATCTATCTATAATTCTTCCGTTGATATTTCAACGGGCATTACACTAGTATATTATAGTAGACTAGCTGAAAGTACCCGGCGAAGCCCGGGTTATGCCAGACGTCTTTGGCGAATAAAATTATGTATTATATGGTAATACAATCATTTCTCCCTTTGCGCACCTCAAAATGTGTATTTTCGTTGAAATCTCGATTTCGAATTTTTTCATGAAAAAAATAATTTCTCTATACTACGTATATTGGAGAAAGTAAAAACTGATTCAGAGATATCTCTGATACCTATGAATTGGGCGAACTTTTATGTTTTTCTTTTCATTCAAATATATGTCCTTTCTTTTTTATATAACAATCAATGCAACCGTTTATGTAGGTTATTAATGAAGAGAAGATAACCATGTAATGTGTTAAAAATAATAACGTGTGTCCCTATTCTCATTTAATTAAAAATTTATACTTGAGCCTATTTGCGTTAATAAACATTATGGATGTATAATATAATGGTTCTACTTACAAAGAGATAAGATTCCAGCATTTAAGCGGTGATAGGAAGATTCAACTGCTTTGATTGAATCGTTAGAAACGCTTCCCATACGCAGTTAATTGAATATTTATCAGTAAATATTTATGTTGCTATGTATAAATGTTGACATTGCTACAGCAATAACGCTATTCTTTCACCTATTTGAAGGTTTAATTGAATCGGAGGCAACAAATACGGTCGCCTTGACAACGTCCGGAAAGAGTACGAAATCAGTGGCGCCCTTTGACCCGGGCAAGCGGGGCCTCTGCCCCGGGCCCCGCGCTTTGGCGGTTCGCACGTCACGACCAAAAAATAGGTGTATTAAATAAGAGATAAAATGAAATATGCAGATTTAAATAAAATAATTATATGAACGATATTCACAACCAAGCGTATATTACTGTATCTTGTATGAAACACAGGAATGAAATGTATAACGTCTGAATACACCTAATTATTATAGTTTATTGCACAAAATAAGCAACCTATGTAAACATAAGGAGTACCTTCCTGAAGAACGGAGGTATATGTAGCTAGCCAATATTCCCGGATTAGGCGGGACGGTCCCGGATTTCGATAGTTTGTCCCGCATGGTGAGGAGTCTCGGAAAATGTTTCGCATTCCTACAATTTGTTCCGCTTACCCCGAATTTTCACAAATAATCACACTTGAAAATTGAGCGAATCGCTAAGCGCTCTTACATTTATCGCCCTCGCTCCATGCTAGCCGTCATGCATCGGTTCAAATTACAATGTATACTTTTGATTTAATACATTGTCGTGTAGGATAAATTTCATACATTGCCACATACAAAACGTGGCGTAATTGCTGATGCTATCAGTCAGTCGCATTCGAAAACTTTTAGTGTCGACATCGTAGATATTTCGATATTCTTATCTGACGTAAATACCAAAATATCTTTGCTGAATTTAATGTTTTTCTTTTGATATCTCGAGTGCGTCGAGTACGTCTATAATACGGGAATATACATATCTAATTTAATAATATCTATAATACGGGAATATACATATAACAATAATAATATCCATAATACGGGAATATACATTTTTACAATTATTTTTTAGTGCTTGAATTATACCTTGATAATTTTAGATTGTTAAGGGGCGCCGAAAATGCTGATCGCCCCGGGCCCCGCACCCCCCTAAGGACGGCCCTGTACGAAATATCCGCAAAATTTCGAAAACAATTGCATATTTCTGAATGATTCGACCGTGTAACATGTAAACATCACAAGAATAAGATAGTATGGAGTTTTAGCCGTCGAATAAAGCAAAAACGAAGAAAATCGGTGAATATTTACGTTTTAATGAATGAAAGAAAAACCTTGCACTCTGAAAAATCGAAAATCCCGTGTAAACTTATGGGAAAATAAAATTGTGTGCTGGATTCGAACCCGGGTCGATTTTAAAAATCCCGGCTACCCTATGTTACTCGTAGAGTCATATGAAGTCAATTTGCAAAGTTTGGTCCCGATAGCTCAAAGGGCGTGGAAATGTATAAAGAACAGATGGACAGACATTCAATTTTATTATATAAGATATAGATTTGGTATTATTGAAGACGTAAACTCAAGTAACTGTACGAAATTTGATCAAAATCGTCAGAGCTGTTTTTGAGAAAATAAAATTGTTGTTAAAAACGCGCAGAATAAAGTACCCTTAATTATTAAGCAGTGTCAACCATTTCTTCGTAGCCTCTACCCTGTATGATAGATTGCCTAAGTACGAGATTTCATTCATTTTCGCTCTACCGTTTAGGCTCTTAGAGCAAGTAACAGACAGACTTGGCGGCATTGCGAAAACCACTTTTTCGGACTCGGCTACACCTAAAACGTATATTTCCGTAAAAATCTCGAGGTCGAATTTTTTCGCTATTACTACACTTTCTCGATATACATCGTAAACGAGAAAGTAAAAAAAGATGAGGAGAGAGACGTTCCCTTTTTAAGCGACAGGGTTTTTAACACGAGTTGCTCGTTCCACGTCCCTCAACTGCTTTCAGGGTGTCGTGAAACATTCCGCATCCTGCCCCTTTTCTTCCTCGTCGCCAATCTTCGCTCCCGCTTCCATTCTCGTCCCGTCCCGAAGAAATTCTCCACCTTTCGCCATGCCTTTCTCTCTGCCCCTTAAAAACCCTCCGTCCACCCCCCTTTCCACTCCATTACTCTTCCCTTCCCCTCTCGCCTCTTCTTCTTCTTCTCTCCGCTTCGCTCACCCCTTTCTCAAGGTGGTGGGGCTGTGCAGGGACAATGGGAGATGAAACGGTGGTTTATTGATCCTCCGTCGGTCGGGATGAGAAACGGCGCTAATGCCGAGTTGATTGTTACGTATTTCCAGTTTCCTACCAATATGGCGAACGGGCGCAAGCGCGAAATTCTTCTCGGGTGGGAACCAATGAGCACAAAACTTTGGGTGCTCCAAAAAAAAAAAATAGGTGATTTACCCGGCGATTAGGGAACTTTTTCTGCTCCGGGGATGGAACGATCTAAGTTAACGATAATGGAAGCGGTCGGAAATTCATTTTATAGTCCGTGGCGCGTGTGGCATATAATGCGATAGTTTCGATATATTGGGTGGCAAAGAAACTTAATATTTACAATCGCTTGAGATGGTTTCATTCCGCCCCATGAAAGACCAATTTACTTGCTGGTACGAAGAGGTGAATGTTCTTGGCAAATTTATTATTGATGTGTTTTATCATGCGTTCAAATGTTTCGTTTTGAAGTTAACCACGCGCTGTAAACTATAAACAAGTTAGGAAAGTGTACAACGTATCACAAATGGGCGCGTTTCGCGCAATGGAATATTACAAAGAAATGATGTACCTGTACGTAAGGGAAATTGAGTTTTAAAGTTCTTTTCTTCATCATAAATAATCCATTTTCTTCCTATTTAATAATATTAAATGCACACGTAAGGAAATTAAACGTTTGTTTGTCTGATTGTTTATGTTATCAACAATGAAGAAGTAACCACGCAAGAAAATTTCAACGCGAATTAAGATATTCTCATTTGATTTTATCAATAACGGCTACTCCTATGATAAAAATGTATAGGGAAGGAAATACTCTAATTTACTAGTTCTACAACTGTTATTTGAAATATATTTTGATATGAGCAATACTTTACGAGATATGACGAAAATTTAATTTTTTGTCACCAGTAAAGTGGTACCCCTGATTGGCGTACGTAATTAATTTTTACGAGTTTCTTATTATATTTTATAGTAACTCCTTAGTATCAAATTTCATGAAAATCCGTTCAGTAGAAGCCGAGAACGAACATGCGGACGTACGGACGGACGGACAGACCGACGAGAATAGGCGCTCACGCTGGAAGCGAAACGCGCCTAAAAACATTAATGTGAATTATTTGACTCAGCTAATTTTGGAAGCGTTTTTATATTAAATAAAGACCAAAGTAAAATATGTACTCTTTTTCGCGAATTTCAAGCAAATCAGTATATTTTAGCATTTCTCTTTAGTAAACAGTTTTATATTTTCCATAGTTTGTCACTGTAAATGGCGCTTTATATACGCTTCTCTATCTTTAGAAGCATATGACTCAAGTAAAATATTTTTAATATGCTTTAATAATGACCACTCCTTATCTTCCAGCTGCATAGTCAAAGCTTTGGCTATGCTCCATATAACAAATTTTATATCGACCACAATGCTATCGTCGTTTTCTTTGTACTGTTCTGTCAGTATGTCACAACCGCAATCAAAATCATATAGAGGGAGGTTTTATTAAAATGTCTCTCCGGGGCCTAAAATCTTGAAAGTCGTTATTATTTGTTTAATTTTCTTGCGACTCCGTGAGATGAATAAAAATATTGCAATAGCGCGACATTATCTCATGAAAAAATAGGCCGGCCTATTCAACGAAATCAATTTAGCGCAGTGTTTCCTAAATTAATTCGTGGTGAACTCGAGTGAAGTATGGATGCGCTTAAAACGCTTTAATTAAAACGATGCGGCTTTCGACATTTTCCATGCATAATTTTGAGCACCCATATTTATTCTCTCACATACGCATATTTCGACCGCATATCATTCCCATCCATCTTCCGCATTGTGGAACGGAGGAGTATCACGCTTCCGAGCGAATAATCGCGCTTCGTTCCCCTTCCCTTGTTTTAAGGGTACGTTATTGATTAGTTGTCATCCTCGCTTTTTGATTATTACTGTATCCATACGTAGTATAGGGAAAGTATTGTGATCACGAAAAAAATCGACTTCGAGATTTCAACGGAAATACACGTTCTGAGGTCCCTGGAACACGTTTAGACTATTTTCGGAATGATGTGTGTGTGTGTGGATGTATGTAATTGTGGGCGCTCTAACTCGAAAAGTACTTGCCATACCATTACCAAATTTCATATATATCACATTGGTATGAGCAAAAAGAGCTGATTAGTTTTTGGACAATACCGGTTAACCGGAAGTTGAGGTTTATTCAAAACCCGATTCGGTTTTTGCGATATTTTTCCGTTAAAACTTCATTATTGTATATAAAATTCTATACAAAAGTTATAGAAAATGCAACTTTCTACAACTTTTATTTGAAACAAGTTTCCATAGCTGTTACTGTTTAGGAATTATTTATAAATAATCGGGTTTTTCGGTTTCCGTCAAATATATCCTTAAAAACGTGGTTATTGGTATTCTTCGTGAAAACCAAAGCTGTAGAGAATAATATTTCTTCCAAGTTGTGTTTGGAACAAATTTTCGTAGAACCATCCATTTCGGAGATATTTAACTTATTCCCAATTTCCAGTATACAGCGCCAGCACCATGTAGCGGTGAATTCTGTAAACATATTCAAAATATACCTAATTTACGGCAATAAGGAAGACTATTCTTTTACGATACGAAATAATAATTTTGCCTTATAATGCTATTCATAATAATTTAAATATCTATACCCCAAATATGGAGAAAGTCATGTGTTGGCCACATCAGATTTTTTTCTTCCCTTCGTGATCGGAGGATTTTATTTCTTTTTGAAATTTTTTCCCCTCCCGAGGATAATAGATGTTTCCCCTTGTCCTAGTTTCACTTTAATACTCCGCCTGATAGCAATATTTTCGCGTGTTGTTTTATTTCCGCGCTACGAAACAATTAATTTTCGATAGTACAACTGAAAGCCGAACATGATACGTTTTTATCGAAGCAAATGAAGCACGCCACACGCTACGATTATTAATATTCAGTAACGTTTCTTCCCTTTTTTTCTTTTTTTCTCGCTCGGGTGGTTTGTTTTCCTGTTTTGTTTTATTTTGGTATTTTCTGACCTTTATATCCGTTCACTCGTGTTAATAGATAAAAAAAATAACTCCACTCTTGTTAATAAATTGTTTTTAAATCCACTCTATGCTTCGAGCTGTAAAAAATAATCAATGCTCTTCGGGTATCTTTCATTTCTATTCATTACAAATCTCGAATAAGTAGGCTCATTTAACCTAAACAGATGATCATAAACATAGATCCCTTTTCATTTTGTTAACCTCTCTTGTTAATAATTCTTTTGTTAATTGTTTTCAAATGTCATCTGCCTTTTTATTTGGGACCTTAATTTACCTGTTCAGTAAGTGCGGAGCGACAGTTAATTGTTGCTTTTTCATATTTTTTCACGAGATATTAGTGTGCATTTTTCCTCCGAATTTTCGTACTTATGATTAATATTTAATTCCATTGCAAATATTCATAATGGATGATTTTTTCATTCGAGAACCATGAAAATAAGGATATCACAATACATAAAGGAAAGATAAATGTGAAAATTTTTGTCATTAATTTTTACGATACCTACTCTAAAAACTCAAACAATACTGAACTCCACGGGGGTTCGTAAAATTATTATTTAACGTACTTCCAAAGGAATCGAGATGGTCATAATACCTTGTATAGAATATGGCCTCAATGAGTAGGCAAAGGTCCTACATGATATGCTGCGCCGTGGTTCCATCTTGTTGAAATCATTTTCGGTGAATGCCTTCCGCTGTAACGTACACTATTGTTTATTTTCATGTTAACATTGTAGCGATTCCACCGACGCTATATTTAATGGAGAAGAGAAAAAAGGGGGGTGAGATGGGGTAGGAGGTGAGGAGGAAATGAGAGGAATGGAGAGAGAGAGAGAGAAATCCATAATTCATGGAAAGCTAAAGAGAACCAGAGACGTCGTTGAGAATATCCCTCAAGAAATGGTGCTGTTTCAGAAAAGATGCTACGAAGAGCAAGTTTATGTACTCACAGGATTTTACTAGATTTTTACATAATCATTTGTGTGCGTAATATCAAACTTTAAACATAAAAAATTAAATTTCTCTGATTTATGTCTTTAAAAATTCTCTCGGATAATTTTTTTATACCGTAAAACTCTGGAAATTGTTAGAACGCAATACAAATTTATCCTCACTGTTTCTGAAGGAAAATCTGACATTCTGAATATAATAGTTTAGGCGAACGGAAAAACATGACTACCTAAAACGGTATGCATTCTTATAGGTTAATTTCTAATCACAATTTTACTCAGAACATAAATAATAATTAAAATTAAATTGCTTCAAATCTATAATTTTTACAAGTCGAAGAAATATTGCAGTACCTACTTCTAAAAACTCTTTGTGGACATTAATGAAATGAAAATGTTTCCATATCACATAAAATTTACTTTTCATTCTAAGAGTTTTATTATTGAGTCAACGTTAGGTACGTACAAATTTTAGTTTTGGACATCATCGGTCTATTTTGTAAATAATATCGTCCTAATGATCAAGTTGTGTTCACTGGAACATTTTTCATTCATTGATGACTAACTTTTATATTGCTTTTCAGTCTTAAAATTGTTTTAATCCTTTCCGTGCTATTTCCGTGAAGATTATGGTAATAGCATGGCTACCGGAATACTTTGTCTTTGATAGGTTACTCGCGATTGAATGGAATGAATTCTGAAAATAATTCGGCAAAGGGCAGACAGCTTAATTTTGTAAATATCCTTTTTAATTCAAATTAATTAATTTCAAAGTGCATGACAAGATTTACTGACAAAAACTACCGGGAATGATGATAATAACACCTCAAATTGAAATAATTTGTATTTGCCGTTGCAATAAATGATGGCTAACTAACTATCGATAAACCCTTGTAATGTATATTTTTTCGATTTAAAGTTGAAAAAACGGGCTTTTTCTGCTACTTTTGACCTTTATGTTTCGCCACATCCCGACTTCGAAGAAACAATCGCTCGTTGGAATTTCCTCCGCGGTGACAGATGAGGATCGGAGAGCGCCTCCCGAGATGTCAACCTAAGCTTTCTGTGGTTTGGTTGTGCGATTTCTCCCTCCCTCCAACACTTTTCTCTTTATTTCCTCCACTCTCTGTCTCTCCCCTTCTCTATTTTTCTCTGGTGAGGTTTGCGCGAGAAAATGTCGAATATCATCCTTTACTATTCAGCCCGCGAAATCTTGCGCAATCTCTTCCTCAACTTCCGATTTTTTCTTTTCGACTGTTGCCAAATCTCTCTCTCTCACACACACACACACCCAGCCAGCACAAAAAACACAAATCCAAGCACTAAAACACGTTTTATTACGTTCTGACATCTGCCAATTCTTTCTCTACTGTCCTTTTCCATCCGGCGATTAAGTTTTTATTTTATTCCGCGTATTCTTATAGTTCCACCGACCACGTGACCTTTAAACAGTAGCAGCATTAACACCTGTCTTTTCTCACCAATCAATGATTTAAAATTTATTGTTCGAATAATAATCGTATGGATGTAAGCATTGTTATTTTAGAGTAAATTTCATGCAATGGGCAGTTTCTTTATTTCAATTGAGCACGTAATGGAATAGAGTTGGCCACATTTATCGAATATTAAGTGGTTTACAAGTAATGGAAGAGCCATTTTCTACACGCTCTAATTGCAATTTGTCAAAAACTTAATAACCCCTTTTGCATTGGCGAGAGAAACAGTTTTTAATTTATAAAGTGGGTTTCCATCTTTTGTTCGCTTTACTCGTCTTTAAGCTGCTCGCCTATTTATTGCATTCATTTTCTATCCGCCTTTTTTTTATAAATTTGTCAAAACTGTATTATTTTCTTCCCCTGATTTTTTTCGTTATTTTTACAAGAATTTTAACCCTCGCTTTCATAACCATTTGCAACGCATCGGTTGACTTTAGCTAATCATTCCTCAAAATTCTTAAAAATCGCAGTTTCGCAACGACAGAATTTTTAGTTCCAATGCTGAGATAAGATCCAAGGTTGGATTTACATCTTTGAGCAACTTTATGCATTAAAATTAATCAAATCTTACCTGTGCCATCTTTCTTTTTGCATCGGCGCGGCGTCCAAAATATGAAATTTCTAAAAAATTAGCCGTCTTTGGAAGTCCATATAATCCAACCTTGTTATTGTTAAAATCTTGAGAACGGATTTCGACAAAATTAAAATGAAGCAAGACAAAATATAAAAACGCGGTAGTAACTAATCGGCAAGATATTTTCTTGCTCGAATAGTACGTTTCTTTTCGTCGTAATTTTGAGCGTCAGGAGAAAAAAAAACGAACGAATCTTCATGCGCGGCAAGAATTTAAAAGGCGGATAAAATCACAATTCTCTTCATGATTTAGCGAAAACCCTCCGTAAACTTGCATCCGTTTTCCCTTTAACTTCGTTTTCCACCTTTTACACCAACCACATCCCTCCGTCCGTCGCCCTGACCGCGTTCCTCTTCCTCTCTTGTCCCCCTCCTTCACTTTTATAACTGCTTTATCTCCCTCTCTCTTTATTCTCTTAAAACCGCTCTCTTAACTTCTGCCCTTTATTCTCTTCTAACCGCTCTCCCTCCATCTCAGTCGTACCCTAACTGCTCTTTCTTTCTCTCACTCCATCCTCACCCTTTCCCTCTCTCCTTCACTCCTATAACCGCTCTTTCTCTCTCTCTCTCGCTCTCCCTCTCTTCGCGTTTCCGTTCCGATATCCGACGCAACAAATTCCACACCCCCGGGCGATCGCCATTTTGGGTTTCGCGGTCGCCTCGCATTCCACCTCTCGGAGTTGAATGTTGACAGTGACCTCACTCCTATTGCGTAGAGAAGGGAGAGAAACCCACGGCGCGATGATTTACAAGTCGGGTGACTTTTTTTTTTTTTTTTTTAAGGGGTTTCGGAATTGGATTCCAGTTAACACCGCAGGAAAACGATTTATTATTCCTTGTTTCGATCCCTCCTCGACTTCTCCCTTAATAATCGATAGGCCTGGGATCTTTTTTTAATGCCTTACCATTTTACTACCGCCGTGTATCCTACTGCCGTGAATCGGGGAAATATATGTGCGGTGGCCACCCATTAACGACCAATCTTCCTCAAAACCCTTTCACTTGAGAGCAGCATAACGTTTGGGTATTGTTTGCAAAAATGCGAAACGCGTATCGTTGTAATCCTCATCATTATGGCAAGTGATGCTGAAACGCACAAATATCGTTAGAATAGAATCGCGTTCTCCGCATTGGGCCTAAACTTTTAATATTAACGACCAATCTTCCTCAAAACCCTTTCACTTGAGAGCAACATAACGCTTGGGTATTGTTTGCAAAAATGCGAAACGCGTATCGTTGTAATTCTCATCATTATGGCAAGTGATGCTGAAACGCACAAATATCGTTAGAATAGAATCACGTTCTCCGCATTGCGCCTAAACTTTTAATATTAAACTTAAAGGATTTCGTTCATCTTTGTGAATGACTCGTTCATTCGTGCGGTGCCTTGATATTTTTTGATATTTTGCAGAAACGGTTATCTCAGTTATTGTCAGTTATTGATGGCCGCATATTGAAATAAAAAATTCTCGGTGCTAATGGAATATCAGAGTCAAAAACCTTCTGCTACTTTTAGCTTGGGAGGACATATTTTTACTGAATCTTATTCTTCTCCGTGCAGGAAAATAGACTATCTTTCGATTATAATGTTAATGACTGCATTTTGATGAATAATTGATATTTTCTATTTTCGCTGGAAGGCTCTTTGACTGTATATAGTAATATACATAAATAAATAATTAAAATTAAATATAAATTTATATATATAATGGATTTTCCAATTTTCGCATTTTAAAAAATCGGTTGGAATTTTTTTGCGATTTGCACATTTAAAAAATGTTTCTTCCTACTTACAGCATGCTCTGTGTAATGAACCACCTCCGTAATAAACACGAAAACGAGATCTTGCGACGCACCTGTTCCCACGGTTTAATAACTTCTTCCCCAAAATCTCATCTCGGTTCGACGTGCTCCGCCGGAGGATCGCCGAAACTCTGTGGAAATACAGCCTGAGGAGTAATTTTGGAGTGAAGAGGATGGCATCTCCATGGCGACACGTAGGAAATTAAACGTCAGAGGTGCAGCGCGACATTAAAAAGGGCAAAACGAGAGGAAAGGATATATATATATAGGGAGAGAGAGAGAGAGAGAAGGCTTGGCGTACACACATGCATCAGATACTGGGGAAAATAATGAACGAAACGCGACGAAAAAATACCTTGTATCTCAGATTGCATCCGACAGTTTCAAGGAACAGCAACTTAAAGTGCCCAATTCCGTTCTTTTCCCGTGTAAGTCGTTCTTATCTCTCATTCTCTCGGTTAGCTGTTCTCACGACAGCCAGGCAGATCCCCTTCCTCCAATTTCTCCCCCCACGACTCCTTCCGATAAACTTCCTCGAGTTCTACCGAAACAAGTAGGTGAGACGGGAAGGAAGCATTCGGCGTAGGTTTCAGGGAGAAACTACCTGTTAATGCATCTCGCCCGAGGCCGGGAGAAAAGCCGGATTTTATTGGCTCAACCTTGAGTATATATACGAGTAGTATATATAGGGCGCCAGGAGATTGGCTGAACTAGCTGGATTTCCCGAGATGATACTTCAATCCTCTCGAGGAGATTTTCTAAAGTGAGGCCAATCAAGGCAATTCGTTTCGCTCTATAGACTTTAGACGATGTTATTATAAAATATTTTGTGTTCGTCCGATATTTAGTTAGTTATTTATTTTGGGGAAGACCATTACTTGTTCCCTCATATCCATTGAACGAATCATCGGATCGTAAAGAATGTTACATTGTTTGAAAGAGCATGGCTTGCAGATGGTTTTTAGCCCATAAACAAATTTGTATCTCATCTAGATGTTAATCTGTGAATGTTCAAACTTTACAAAATTCTATCTCGTTGCGGTGGCTCTGCTGGCGTGTCTGAGGGCGTTTTAGTAGCAAGAAATTGAACTACTACGTAAGTACATAGTCACAGCATTCTGTTCCCCAACGTTATGAATGATAGCAGGAAATACGGATTTCAACGTGAGTTGTCATTTTGATCAATATATGGCGTGAGAAGTTATAACGCTTACTTGTACGAAAATTTTAACTTACATCTATTATGTCATTTTATACCTCAACAATGTTCACTATTGGTTTAAAAATTTTGAACTTTTTCATAAAACAATTAACAAGTCGTAATCAGTAGATGGTTCCTTTGGGAATGTATTTTTATTCCTCACGCTGGGGTAGATGGTTTCTGGGTAGAAAAGTCAAAACTTGCGTAATGTGGTGCTGTGGCGAGCGCGTTGGCCTGCTACGCTCAGATATTGAAAACCTGCGAAAGTTGCATTTTTTAAAAAATCTTACGGCCCCCTATTTGCGAATCAACGCTTCATCCTTCGGAAGGGACGTAAAGCTGTTGGTCCTCCTTGGTGCTTTTCGAAAAGAGTATGCTAATGCCGGTACCGGGTTTCTCTTCTTTGATGTAAACTAACGAGCTTACTAGCGCTAGAGTCGTATGAAATCACAAAGTTCCACAAATCACGAACTTTAACATAAATCATTGTAAGAAATCGAGTGAGGTAAATTATTTATGTTCGTTTTTTTATTGAATGTTATTCATTTTCGCAATTAAGGCGAAAACAATTAAGAATTTTTAAAAAAATTCAAAAATAAAAATAATAAAACAAGAAAAATTTTAGATTATTTGTTCGTTATAAAAGATTTTGGTGTAATGTACTTGTCATATTATTTTCATTACTGTTGCTTTACATATAATTTACGTAATAATCTCTGGAGTAAATTGATTTTGAATATAAAGTTAATAGCAAAACAGTTTTTTAATGAAGCTCATCCTTGAAAACCTCCTATCAAAGGGAAATTATTATGTAAATGATATGTAAAGCAACAGTAATGAAAATAATATGGCACCAAAATCTTTTATAACGAACAAATAATCCGAAATTTTTCTTGTTTTATTCTGTTTAGACCGCCTATCTTATAAAGCTAAAAGATTTTATTTTTGAATTTTTTTAAAATTCTTACTTGCTTTATTATGTGGAGCTGATTTTTTTTAAAGGTTTAAAGATTGGGAAAGGGATTATCCGAAAAAAATGCAATACTTTATTTTCTGGAGGAATTATTCCTATGAATATATACAACCAAATAGTTTTTAAAAACGTTTTCCTGTGCTTGCGGTGGATATTTTCTGTCAGTTATAGAACAATATAAATTTTAAGAAATGTCCGTATAACAAACTAGTTTTTCAGCTGCAGTTTACGGATTTCTTGTGGACATTCTGAGAACTCTATACATTGCAATTATTCTCATAAAACTTTTAGGGCAAAGAGATTGGATTTAAGGTGGATTATAATTGAAGTATACACCATTACGTGACATAAGCATGCGGCTTAAAGAATTCTTTTATATGCGAGCATATTAAAACGGTTTTCACATGAGCCCAAAAAGTTGGGCCCGACAAAAATTTTTTTCTTCAAATAATTGGGAAATGAATTTTTCTCCCTCGACCGTTGTCTCCGTACATTATGAAAGGCATGTAATTATATTGCGTATATTATAAAATTAAATATAGAGAAAAAATTCTCGTCTTTATCAGGAAACGAACTCGAATTTTTGACTTGTAATTGCGGGTTTTCTTACTGTGACCTACTAAGTTAATTTTTTTTTAGAACGAAAGAATATTTTTAAATATTCCCAGCTTCAAAATTCGAAATGAGCATCCGTTCCTTGAGCTCTCAAGACGTCTTTAGTTTTCTGAAAGGGTGAGGCACTCGAATTATTTGTATTTTTTTTCATCGCCGGGAAGAGTCGTCGACAGCAGCGAAAATAAAAATCGCGGGCATGTTTATGTTTTAATTACACATGCATAGGTGCCTTTTCACATGGAGGGAAATAAAAAAAAAAGGAAAAATCGTCTCTTCTGCATCCCACTCGGGTTGAGCCTTGAGCGTCTCCTCCTCTTCCCCCCCATTTACAAACCACTTTCTGCTCGAAAGCAAAGTGCTGAATCCTAAAGTGTCCCACTTTACTCCTCTCTCGACCACTTCGGAGCAATTCCTTCCCTTTATCCCTCGCCTACCGTGTCCTATACTTTGCCATTTTGGTTCCTACCATTCCCGTCCCATCGTTGCACATCCTCTTCCCTACACCATTTCCTAAGCTGCGAAATTTTCGCCAAGTTTAATTCCCTTGCGTTAGATTCTACTATTAAAAGAATCCTTAATGCAATGTAAGTTCGTTCATGGTGGGAGAAATATATAGCCAAAACATCTCAACGACGAGTGAAAATGCGATTTTGCACTTATCCATCTAGTTTTCAGAAGGATTTCGCACACGTCTTGTTTTATTAGCGAAAAAAGGGAAGTGCTCATGGATCTGCATTTAATTAAAGTGGCAGTTTCTGTGTCAATCGATCACTGTAGTTAGCGATTCCAAAAATCAACGAATTAAAAAAGTATCCCTCTATAATGTCGAATAAGAGCGCTGTATTTAAAAAACCAGTTTCAATTCTTACTTCCTTCATAATATTACTGCTATCAAAATTCTTATGGTACATCGTGAAGGTAATTCTTATAGAAAAAAATCTCTAAGAAACGAGATGCATAGTTTAACGTTGGGAGTAACTCACTGATCATGGATTCTCATCGCATTGCTGACGGTGAGTCTTTTTAGCCGAAATGAGGATCTGCTCCACTATATTTTCAAGGTGTGCGGAACGACAGAGCCGTTGAAGTGTTTGCAAGCTCTATGGAAAATGGAAAATTCGTTTTGGCCTTACCCAACTTGAAGAAAATTTTAAATTATAATAAATAAATAAACTGCCCTCTTAAAAAAAATCCTGATCAGAGAAATTTATAATTTCTCTAACCAAAATGTAATTAATTCATAGAATGCCATCGCTGAATGCCTAAAAGATGGAACAACGCAAAGACGGCTAGTATTTGTTTCGTTCTTTTCTTTTGTTTTTATATCTAATTCTACCGTAAACTGAAGTTTTTGAACAGTAAACAACAGTCATATTCGTGTAAATTTGCTCACCATTCGTACAGTCCACCCGCTTTCATAACGAACTTCTTAACATTTAAAAGTCCTACATGCTGCTCGCGAAATGAAGGATTTCATTATTAAGTAAGATTGATGCGATCGGCAATTCGGAAAGCTGGCTTGGGTCAATAAATCGCTCGCTCGCGCGCTTGCGACTACGATATTCCGCGGTTGCTCCTCCAAATATAAAAGGTACGGCCTCTTCTTTTGTCTTCAAACATTTCCCAATTCCGTTTCCCAAACCCGTCCGTGTGAGGAAGGTGAACTTCACCTGTTTATCCGACTCGCGCAATAACACCGCACCGACTGTTACCCGTGGAAACCAATTTTATTCCGTGGAAACTTTGCTGTGCCTCACCAAACAAAGGCATCGAATCTTGCGGCTTCCAAATATAATGCTCTCATCCATGCTCTTTTTTTCTCTCTCTCTTTTCTCTACCATATCTCCTTTGTCTTTTGATTTTGCCTCATTTATTCCTCTTAACTACGGCACTGCCATGACCTTATTTTCTCCCTTTATCTCCGAACATGCTTACCAATAGTTTTTTTTTCCTTTTGGCTTTTTCCGTTTTCTTCCTTTTTGCGCAATATCACGTCGCTTCTTGCAGCGTGCTTTCCATTACTTCGAGCATCCCTTAAATGTTTTCTTTTTGCTTCTTTAAGGTTTTATGCCTTAGATTTTTCACAAGAGAGAGTAATCAGGTAAGAAAATTCAATTTTCTTCCGTTCTTCTCATCGCTTGTATTAGTTCGCTGTGACGAGTACATTTTTGAGTAATTTAATATTTCCCAGCCCCCTTGAGGAAAGAGCCTTTTTGGTAAGTTTTGGAAAGCGTCAATTTGGTCGATAAAGTAAGTGAAAGAGCGTGTGCATTTTACGAGCTTGTGCGAGCTTTGTGTAAATTCCATGGTTGAATGATTTCATTAAACTGGATCTATGCGGAAAATCGCTATTTATTTTTTTGGATCCGTGATTGCGAATAATGATCAAAGCCCATATTTTCTCTACGCTCGAAAACTTTATTTCATCTTCGCATTTTGAATCATTTTTTAAATTATTTTTCCAATTTTCGAAACATTCCCCATAAATTTTCCCCATTTAGTTATTTATGGTGCTTTTTTCCGATACTTTAATCCGCCAATTAATCATTTTCGCAAACATCGCTCTAGTTTTTTTTCGCATATTTTGATATTTTTCTTGCATCCAGGAAGTGAATATATATATATATCTTTGCTTCCTCGTCCTCTTCCTTCCTCCTTTTTTCCCCTATTATGTATAACGCGGTTCTCTTAATTATTTTTCCGTTTCTTTCCCCACTCATCATCTTTTTTTTTCGAAAAGGTTTTCCCTGCTCACCTGCCTATTTCCTTCCTCTCAGTGTTCCCTGACCCATCTTTGCGTCTATCTTGTTTGTTTGAGCAAAGTTTCTCCACAGAGGGGGGAGGGTATGCCAAGCGGAAAGTAGTCACATAGGCTCCGCTAGAACTTTCCATCCCTCTTCCTCCCTCGTCTCTTTTTACTTTCCCCCTCTTTCAACCATTATCCTGCATTCCACTCTTCTCCTTCCACCTCATTCTCGCCCGCTCGATCTCCTTTATCTCCCATTTTCTTCTACTTTCGTCCTTCCCACCACCCCACCCCACTTCCCTATCTCTCTCAAACATACACACATTTAGCTTTACGGCTGCCGACGCTTAATTACTCCCTCACAAACTTTCTCGCCTTCCTTTCGCGTTATTTTCGTAGAAATTCTAAAGTGATGGATCCTTAACCGCAATCGGAAGCCTGTCAGATGCAACAGCCTTGTTGATTTATTTTTCTTTTCGTTCCTCTATTTTAATCCGACTGCAAAGTGGGTAGCTCTCGTTTTGTTTGAAGCTCTTCGCCTTTCAGGAATATAATAGGTTAAGCACTTGACCCTTTTATTTATCTCGACACTTCATCGTTTTGAAGACTCAAATTACGTCGCTCCTCGCGGTTCATTTTTGGAAAACCTATGTATTTTGATGAGTGTGTTCGCAGGTGATGATTCAAACCCTTAATTTTCTCGCTGAAGAAGGGCGTCAGCCCGAAAGCTCCATTTTTGTGTCGTTTTTGTTCTTTTGTGTTTTTCGTGTGTCCTCAGCACCCCCAGCGGCTCTTCAATCTAGGTAAGTGTCCACTGGGCTTCCTCCAACACCTCGTTGCTACCTTATTATATATATATATATATATATATATAAACAGCAAACTAAAGTATATTATGATCATCAATTAATATTTGAGGCTTGTAGAAAACATACACATTGCAATTAACCTACATTAAAATTATTTGAAAAAACAATGCCAAACCTGTAATTCAAAGGTAAAGGAAGCGCCAGTTATAAAAACTAAAGAAGTTAAGGAAAGAAATTGGCGGTATGAATGTAATTCAATATGTTTGGATGGTATACTTAAAACTCGAACCAAGTGTATATATTTCATAAATTTTGTCATTTTCTCGTATATTTATATATGGTTTTCACGGAAAGTTTATTTCTCACGTCTCCAGGTTTCCTTACTTTTTACGCCTTAGCTCTTTTCCTAGGGTTGGAGGCAGTAGACATTATTTAAATGAAGAAGGAAATAGCAAAGGGCAGTTCTTAGGGAGAACAATGAGGATGAGATGGCTTGCGAAGGGGAAAATGTGATGAGAGCGTATGCATGGGTGAAAGGAAAGTAAAGAATTGTTTACTTAGGAGGATTGCGTGGAAGCTTAAAGGCGGAGAATAAAGATCACAAGGGGCTAAGAAAATGGGGAAGGGGTGAGTCAGGAGGGGCGGAGTAATAATGCATTGTGGGGAGTAAAGCGAGAGGAAATGGAGCATCAAGGAAGGCAGAAAAAGATGGTGGGAAAGAATGCTTCTGAGGGAGATTCCTTTTCATGGCTGCGCTACGGAAAAGGCGAATTTTCATGCGCCATAAGGCAAGAGGTTCACTCGAATAGCGTGAGTGCCGCAAAAAAATGTTGTTTATCCCTCGTCTTGAAAATTCTGCGATTTTATTCGTATTCTAAAGCTGGATTATATTTATATCTTCGTACTATGTTGCAATTGCGTGCGAAGGTTAAACAGAGGATCTCTAACGCTGAATTATTACTGACTAATGCAGTGGTGGGCAAACTTTTCTACCTGGCCGGTCGCATTGTTGGTTGCGAATTCCGCGGCGGGCCACATTGCAAGTTGTCAGTGCTTTGACGGACCAGATTAGACGTTAAATCTGATGTTAACTACATATTTTGAGGTATTATATAAGTGAAAATCATGTCTAAATTATATTTTTAGGGTTAAAATTTCAAATATCGAGTGTTTCATCTTCTTAATTTGAATATTTATATAAAATTACATAAAGTTGTGTTGAATCTTTTATTAATCATATCTTCGTGGGCCGCATGCTGTCCGCGGGCCGTAGTTTGCTCACCACTGATGTAATGGAAAACTGATAAACATAAAACACTTGCAAAAAATAACTTCCCTGTTTAAAAAAACAAAAGACTGTAAATGTTTCACTTACGAATGTAAAGAGCGGGAACGGGACAAAAATACTCCCGCTCTTGTAAAAAGTAACAGCTTGAGACATTTCGATGGCAATTTTAAACTCTGGCGGACATACTACGAAACTATATTTTATAGGCAAGAGAAGTCAGAAAGTATCCTTTCTTACGGTTCTTAACCTAACGTAAGAGGGATTACACTGCCTTTGTACAGGAGGCTAAGCGGATGAAACTATTTTGAAAAACCGGTCGGAAATAAAAAATATATAGCATTTGGAAATAAAGACTGCTAAGGAGATGCTTCCATCCCGCAAGGAGATAATGCAAATGTTCCAAAACGTCTGTACTCAAATCCCCAGTCGCGGCCCGAAATCTCCTTTCGTCCTCGCGTCCTTTATCTACATCGCATAAATTTGTCATTACTCCACCGTTCAAGGACGTATGCTCACCGTCTCCTTTTTGTCTTTATAGCTTCTCCTCGCATGTGGTCCCTAAGTCCTTTCGTGCATTCCCTTTCCACGGTCCCTTTTTAAATCTCAGCCATCCCGTTCCGGATTTTCTCCTTTCCTTCGTTTTTCCGTTGTTTGCATCCTTTCTTTTATCGACTTCCTATCTCCTTCCCATTCCGCAATTTCGTATTTGTCTTTTTCTTTCTGTTCCTCATTTTTTTATTCTTCCACCTTCTCCGTCTTTACTATACCTTTCACCCTCCTTCACTCATTCTCCATCCTTCTCCCATTCTCCCTCCTTCAATCTCTCCTTCCTTCCATCTTTCTCCCACCTCTCTTTCTTCCTCCTTCCCTATCCCTCAATCTTTCTCACTCCTTCCCTCCCTCACCCTTCTTACTTCTCTCTTCCTCCTTCCTCACCTTCTCTCATCACCCCCTCTCTCTCTCTTCAGCCTGTCTTTCTCCTACCCAGAGGCGTAGCCAAGGGGGGGGGGGGGTTTATGGGGTTCAAACCCCCCCCCCCCAATGATAAAATCGAAAAATTATTTATTATTTTTTGCGTTTTTTATTTTTAACTAAAAAATCTCTAAAGGGATTTACGGAGCACTTGTGTAAATCATTAAATAAAGTAAAAATATTTTGCCTCCGGTGCGCCGCGGCAGGGTAAACCCCCCGTCCGGTACATTGCTCTGAACCTGAACCCCCCCTTGCTCAAATCCTGGGTACGCCACTGCTTCTACCTATCCTTATATAACTTCTTTCTTCCTTTATTCTCTTCCTTTGATGATGCTTATAAATTTCCCTCACTTCCTACATTCATCCGTATCTCTCTTCCTCCATCCTTCCATCATTTCCTTCCCTTTCTTGTCTTCGCTCCACATCTCGTTCTTTAATTCGCCCCCTTAAAACTTGCCTCAAGTGGGGTGGGTGGGGTGAGGGGGGGGGGGGGGGGGGGGGGGAGTGGGGTGAGGGGAGGGAGGGAATACGCTTTCTTGCAGCTCGGCGCGCTCTTAAATCCTCGCCCTTTCCCCTGAGCGCACCTCTTTCTCCCCACCCCATCCTCTAATGATATATGAACCCTCACCGGAAACCCCTCCCATCCTTCACACACCTCTCCTTGTCTTCGTACAATTACACTTCTCAAACTACCTCGTACTCTAGGTGCTTTTCCTTCGCTCTTATCGGTCGATAATCCACCGCATTCACTTTCGTTTCTTTTTCAATGTGTAATTCCTTTCCTCCTTCTCTATTCCTCATTCGCGTTACTTTCCGTAGTACTGATTTATCCCAAGCATTTTATTACACCCATTCCTTTCAATTTCACTCGTGGCGCAGTCGCTTCGGAGTCGTCGCCTTTCACTTTCTCGGTCCGATTTTTTTACTTTCTCCATATGTAGTAATGGGAAAGTATTGTGATCACGAAAAAAATCGACTTCGAGATTTCAACGGAAATACACGTTTTGAGGTCCCTAGAACACGTTTAGACTATTTTCGGAATGATGTCTGTGTGTGTGTGTGTGTGCGTGTGTGGATGGATGGATGTGATTTTAGGCGCTCTAACTCAAAAAGTACTTGCCACATCGTTACTAAACTTCATATATACCATTCTAGCATGAGTACAAAGAACTGATTAGTTTTTGGACAATAACGGTTAACCGGAAGTCGAGGTTTATTCGAAACCCTATTCGGTTTTTGCGATATTTCTCCGTTAAAACATCATTATTGTATATACAGTTCTATACAAATGTTATAGAGAATGTATTTTTCTACAACTTTTATTTGAAACAATTTTCCATAGCAGTTGTTGTTTAGGAATTATTTATAAATAATCGGTTTTTTTCGGTTTCCGTTAAATATCTCCTTAAAAACGTCGTCACTGGTAATCTTCGTGAGAACCAAAGTTGTAGAGAATAATATTTCTTCCAGGTTTTGTTTGAAACAAATTTTCGTAGAACCATCCATTTCGGAGATATTTTACTTTTTCGTAATTTCCAGTATACAGCGCCACCACCATGTAGCGGTGAATTCTGTAAACATATTCAAAATATAATTTATGGCAATAAGAACGACTGTATTCTTTTACGATACAAAATAATAATTTTGCCTCATAATGCTATTCATAATAACTTAAATATCTATACCCCAAATATGGAGAAAGTGATGTGTTGGCCACATCAGATTTTTTTATTAATGACTCGCCCTTATAAAAAGACAGTTTGCCTCAAAAAACTTTCCCTGCAGTTAAGTTTCGCTGTTACTTTTTTCTGTCGCGTTCTCGCTGTCATCTATGCTCTCTTCTTGCGCTTTTCTGTACGTTCTTCCTCGCTATACATAAGCCTGTAGGAAAGGAAACCCATCCCTCCCAGTTCTACCTTTCTCGTCGGCTGTGCTTAATTCTTTGAATCCGGAGAGCCGTCCTCCTACATTCCCTGCCATTAACAAAAAGGGGTCACGGATTAAATGGTTCTTTTAAAAGTAACGGAATCGACTGATTATACATAGTAGGTGCCGAAGAATCTCGGTCATGAGTGCACGGATGAACCGGCGGAATTTTAAATTTTCCCTGATAGCATCCATTCAAATCTCACTTGATTATAAACACATTTTACGGCCATTTCGGTAATTTTTCGTATATGCCGTTAGGTCATATATAGCGCTTCAATGTAAAATAAAATCATCTTCAAGGTTATTTTTCTTGTAAGTTCATCTTATTTTACTTGAATCTCAATATTTTATGAACTTTTTCGTCATAGACCTTCTCTTCATTCGGCTGGTTACATTAGGCAGGTATCTTATTTAAATAAATTTATTTAAAAGAATATTTGCCTCTAAAACTTCATCTCGGGGATTGTTTCTTCCCATTATTCCTTCTCACTCCTGTTTCAATTATTGCCTACTAGCAGAAGAGCCCGTTGAATTTCAACGGATTTAGTGAATCTAAAACTTCGACCGTGTTACAAGTAATCATCGCAAGAATGAGATGGTACACAGTTTTAACCGTCCTATAAAGCAAATATAAAAAAACCGGTCCGTATTTACCTATTTAGATGAATGAAGGAAGAAAATCTTCCACTGTGAAAAATCGAAAATTACGCGTAAACTTATGAGAAAATAATTATCGAATTAAGCTCTCCCTATCCCCTAATATTTTATCGCCATATAGCCTGTATTACCTGCAGGGTAAAATTATATACCTATGCGAAGTTTCGTGACGATATCTTCAAAACGAAAACTGTATGAAAAACTAGATAGAACCCAATAATCAACAGAAAATGGATGAACAAAGGAACAATCGAAATTAATTAATTAAACGAAATACAAAAAAGTAAATAGAGGACCTTTAAGAATCACAGTGTGAATGTTATCCTCCGAGTATTACGATTTTCTCATCAATGAGTTCTGTGACAAGAAATTTTTTTTATATCAACAATACTTAGGAAACAATGAAACAATTTATCCGATAACAATTTGTGGACAAACTACGTCTAATTACGTAGTTTTAAAAACAGTTTGCATTTCAGATTACTTTTGATTATTGTACGGAAGATTGGTTTTTCTGCATTTCCTACCTTAAAATTTATTAATCATGAGTATATATGTATATATATATATATATATATATATACACACACATAAACACACACACACATATATATACACATATACATACATACATACATACATACATACATACATACATACATACATACATACATACATACATACATACATACATACATACATACATACATACATACATACATACATACATACATACATACATACATACATACATACATACATACATACATACATACATACATACATACATACATACATACATACATACATACATACATACATACATACATACATACATACATACATACATACATACATACATACATACATACATACATACATACATACATACATACATACATACATACATACATACATACATACATACATACATACATACATACATACATACATACATACATACATACATACATACATACATACATACATACATACATACATACATACATACATACATACATACATACATACATACATACATACATACATACATACATACATACATACATACATACATACATACATACATACATACATACATACATACATACATACATACATACATACATACATACATACATACATACATACATACATACATACATACATACATACATACATACATACATACATACATACATACATACATACATACATACATACATACATACATACATACATACATACATACATACATACATACATACATACATACATACATACATACATACATACATACATACATACATACATACATACATACATACATACATACATACATACATACATACATACATACATACATACATACATACATACATACATACATACATACATACATACATACATACATACATACATACATACATACATACATACATACATACATACATACATACATATATATATATAAACACACACACACACACATATATACACACATATACATATACATATATATATATATATACGCTTTCACAATAGACACAAAATCATTTGACACAATTCGTACTCCCGGAATTCATTCAACAAAACAAATAAATCTCAAACGAAGTTACTGTTTACATTTTTTTAACAATTAACTAAAACAGTAAAGATCAATAAAATAACAATGATATTACTCTATAACGTATGTATTTTTTTTTAATTTTGTTATTTTAGGAAATATTTTTAATAGCATCTGAAACTGAAACAGTCTGCAGTATTATTTGTTTTGATTAAAAAGCTATTTCACAAAGCATAAGAAATATAAATAACAAATAAAAATGAATAATCTATTAGTATACTTTTAATTTTAGAATTCGATTGTGTTTGCACATATATATATATATCGTACTTAGAAAAGAAATGTGAGCTGTGAAAAATGTTTAAAATTTCAAAGTAAATACAAAATTTTTTATTTAATTCTGTTTTAATATGATTTTTCCGGGTTTAGAGGTGGAAGAAAAGAAAACTCATCAATAAAGAAAGAAGATAAATGCGAAAGAAAAATATGAGCGATAAATGACTCGCCAACGCCGAGAGGCTTTGAAAAAAAAATTAAAAACAATGACGGAATGAATAGGTTAAAATTGTGCAGTTTTGATAAGTTCAATTTATGAAAGAAGAGGAATTTCAAGATGATGCGCGATGTCTTAATTTCAATTAGCAACAATCCTATTTAACAACAATACAGTTCCATCGCAACGATAAATTCTCACCTAAAAAACGTTAAATTTTCGTGCTCAAAACTAATTTAGCGTATTTAAAAACTACAGTAAGAAAATGAATTTTTATATTCTTTTAAGCGTTCTTTCGTCCAAGTCCCAGTTTCGTACGATGGTTCTAAATAATTTTTAAATGCAAATGAACAACATGCTACACTGATTCCCAATGCGAAGTTTTTATGACCGTTTATTATTTTTGACCTCCTGCCCTTTCCGAGTCAAAAATTTTTTAAAAAATAAGCCCGAGATGCAAACCCTCAGGGTGCAGTTAGTATGTATGCGAAGTTTCAGGTCTCTAGGTCTTGGAGAAAACACACACACAAACACTGACATTTATTATTATAATAATAGTGTAATTCCCGTTGAAATATCAACGGAAGAATTATAGATAGATAGATTATTATTATTTTCATTTAAAATAATTAATATCACACTTTTACATATGAAATATTTCGTCATATACCACATTTCTAGTGAGTATTGTGTTGTTGACGGGCTATCTTTAGTTAAACTTAAAATAGTTGCCTCTCTTTCCCTCCCTCTCCCCCTCCCTCCCTCTCGCTCCCCCCTCTCTCTCGCATCGAAAGCATTCAAAGCACGTTTATACCAATAAGGATTCTAGATTCTAGAGGTCTAACAATGGAATTGGTAGGCAAGGCAACATCCCGTTAAAATGGCAAGATTTCCTCAAACTGTGTGAATTAAACGTTTACATTGAGAAATTTCGAACTGTAAGCGGAAAAAGATGAACGGAATAAGAAACTTTATAATGTTTTCATATCCGAAGATTGTAGGCCAAATCTTTCTAATTTTAATCTAAAAAAGAATGAAAGCCTGCACGTCGAAATGTCCATTTTTACGTGTTACCTAATGGAAAATGGAAATTATCTCCTGGAATCGAACCCGGGTCTTTGATCTCGAGTTCGATACATTAAAACTTTTTGTTGTTATGTCATAATGCTATCCTGAAAACTTGATCAAATTCGGTTCAGTCGTTTGCGAGATATTAAGCTTCAAAAAGCATTACATGGCAAAGTGACATTGTGACACTGTCTTTTATATGTTTGAATAATCGGGATTTATAATGTGTCATCATAGTAAACTAGAATTTCATACTCAAACTTTCGATTTTTCTCCTTCTTAATCCCATTTTTTAATCATTTGCCTTTGAGCGAGTAATATAAATAAAGTTAGAGAACCTAGTCCACCGATATTCAGTATCGCTATTGCTTTAGACATTTATACATGCAAAGCACACGTACTAGATACCCTTAAATACGACATCCGTTCTCATTAGATCATCATCTTTTAATTATTCGTGCGAAGTATTTCTCACCTCTTTCTTCTCGATTCTCATTCGCTTTTTCCGTTTTTGCCTCTTCTTCGATCTATTATTTCTCCCATTTTTTCATTTTCTTTTAAAATTACACACATCTCTCCCTCTCTCCCTATCCTTAAATTTCCCTACTTCACTTCCTGCCGTTTTCAATTTCATCTCTAGTCTCGTCACGCCTTAAACAGCGTCTCCTCCAAATTGTTTGGCCTCTTTCTATCCCTCTCTCTCTCTCGGCGCGTTTCCCTCAAGCCTCTTCCACTCGATCCAGATTGACTTAATTAGCATTTAAGTCCCTTTTTCAATTATGCGAGAAGTTTAAATTGGTTTTCTTTGTTGAGGCGTTTTCGCCTTTTTCAAGTCTCCTTCCTCTCATTTTGCTCGCCGCGGAATTGCGTTTTTTTTTTCAGAATTCTAATTTCGCCAATTATCCACTTTTGCTTTTTTTCCCACTCCGCTGTATTTTCATCGCTGAACCTGCTGCCGTTTCTTCGTCGCCGGTTTTCCGTTTCAATGATCGTCGTCCGAGATTGAATGGTTCCGAAGAAACGGAAGGATTCCACGCGGGGATTTTTTTCCCAGGAAAGTCGACGGCTTAAATTAACGTTTATATTAAACTAGTATAAGTGCCCGTCAAAAATGAAGGGGATGATCGATTATTCGGAAATAAAATTGAGGCAGTCTTCTTTGACCTTAAATTCCTGCAGAGAGGGTTGCGTTCGATCCGAGCGAAGGATCGAAACCCTCGCCGCGTGTATCTTTCAAATTCTGACCGTAGTCCCCTGTTTCCAGGTAGATTTCTGTTTTTCAGAGCGTGACAGACAAAAGGACAAGGGAACAGAATAAGGCTTTTATATATTACCGATATATTAAAACGTTTCGTTATTGTATCATAATCCTATTCTGAAAATTTCATAAAATTCGGTTCAGTCGTTTGCGAGAATTAAGGTTCAAAAAGCATAACAGATGACGCTCGATTTACGCCAATCCAATTTACGCGCTTTCATTTTAACGCCATTTACAATAAACGTACAAATAACATCCTATTTGCGCCATCGTGCTCTTTTATACACCTTCGCTACCTTAGAATGTTACATGGTGAAGTTCCACGATAAATCTTCAGATGTGGTCGTCCAAAGTACACTGCACGGGCAGAATATTGCAAGCTTTATTTATATGTTGCATAAATATGAAAATTTTTAATATCTGCATGTATTTTAATAAAATAATGCCTAGATTTACTTTTTTGTTTAATTCAGCACTTTTCCTTTATTTTCACTGCGTATTTGATAAACACTAAGTTTATGTGATCAGTGGCTGCTCCAATGTCTTTTAACTCGTGGGGATAGCCACAAAATTTTGTCCTAATTTTGTGTACGCGCGCGAGCGTAATTTTGGAACCCCCAGATTACTATTTCGAAAAGTTTTAAAAGGTCACTTGAATGAGAAATTTATGACGCGTTATTTGCATTAAACGTGTACAAGGAGTAATATTATATAGAGGAATAAATTAACTACTGCCATTACAACACCATAAAGAAAGATTTTACGGAGGTTTAAAAAGTACTGGGAGGGATGAATCCCACTATCCCCATGGTAGGAGCCGCCACTGTACATCATACTGCTGGAAAATTACTTTCGATTTACGCCAATTTCGATTTACGCCATAATCCTCAGAAATCGAGCGTCGCCTGTGCATGACAAAGGGACAAAGTGATACTGTCTTTTATATATGTTTTATGGTTTAAGATGGAAAACATCAAAACGTCTGTTTTTTTATTGGTCGAAACTAGTTAGCAGTAGATTAGTAAAATTCAACTCGTTCAAAATAATGTACATTATAAAAAAGTCGGTTATATAAAATTTTCATTTGTCTTATAATTGTGTCTTTGATGAATTGTATTATTCGGAATATTTGCTTCCATTCCTTTCTCAAAATATACGTCGTGGGCTAAATTGTTTGAGTTTACGAACGAAGTGATCAGTTTAGTACATTTTATGCCATTTATAGAATTTATTATCCAAATAAATCGTTGTTTAAAATTTTTCTTTGCTTTTATATGTTTTAATATGGTGTTCGGGTAGTATTTTTTTGCATGAACTCCACCAAAGTCTCCTCGCTTTCCTGTGTTTCAATTGCATCTACCTCTACAGTATAATTTCTTATTTTTGCACCCTAGGTAATAGTTTTACAAACTTCATACCTTTATGCTAATTTAATCGCCATTTCATCCATTATCCCTCTCCGCGAGCTCAATTAAATTTTTATTCCCTTTAAAACTTAAAGTTTGCGCAAACTGAAGGTAAATTACATCTCTCAATAAAATTAACTTCACACTTAGCGTACCTTTTTATCTCCTTAGGCAAAATTTTCATCAAATTAATACACCAACTTCGCGTACGAGGTAAAGTCTTACAGTTCTCGTCTCTCAGAAAGACGTTGAAGGGCCCATAACAAATATTGTTTCTACAGTTGACATGTAAAGGAATTTAAAAGGTATTTTACGCCGCCAGTGGCTGAAAACGAAAAACCTGTTATGATTTTAATGTACATGAAGTTCAACCAAGCATTCATTGTAAGACACGTACAACTTCGTAGCCACTATGAATTTAAACCCGTATTTGCAGATTCATTAAGACGTGATTCTTGAAATGGCAGTAAGAGATTTGTGTGACTCTTTGTTTCGGAGTAAAAGCTTTACAAAAGATCCGAATCTGTACTTCCATTCCATTCATGGCTTGTTTTCAGCTGCTAATTCGCTTTTATTACATGAAATCCATGCTAATCACTCCTCGTCCATCTCATATGCTACTCCTCCTCATTCGATTTTACAATCCCTTCTCTTCAGTTTCGTTTCTTCTCGTATTTTGTTTATCTTAACCCATTCGGGCGTAATAAATTTATCACCCGACGTTGCTTTTGACTCTTTAGAAAGCGGCAGATAAATATTATTTCTAGCTTCATTTCTTGCGTAATTATGTATTTCTGAAATGTTTACTTTTGTCTTGTAAGCAAGAAACCCTTGAAAAGGCCATGTATAGCTTACCATGATTGAACACTGACTTTGCTACAACGATAATTTCGTTGATTAAACAAAAGTACGAAGCGAATCACGCTAAACTTTCGTATATTTGAAGAACACAGTGAAGCTAATTGAATCGGAGGTGACAATGAAGGCCGCCCGGCAAGAGTACGAAAAATCCACAAAATTTCGAAACAAATTACGTATTTCTGAAAACTTCAACCGTGTAACATATAAACATCGCAAGAATAAGAGATAGTGCACAGTTTTAACCATCGAATAAATAAAAACCGATGAAAATCGGTCGATATTTAGGTATTTATATGAACGAAGAGAAAAAACCTAGCACTCTGAAAAATGGAAAATTACATGTAAACTTATGGTAAAATAATTATTGAATTAATCACCCACTCCCCGCCAGACTATTTTATCGCCATATAGTCTATGTTACTCGCATGGTAAAAAAAGATATACCTACCTGTACGAAGTTTCGTGGCTATATCTTCAAAGGTGAGGATTTGTATGGAGAAGAAACATAATCTGAATTTCACTTATATATATATATATAGACATAGACATAGGCACACACACGTACACACCTATTTGGATCCGTCCCAACATTATCATTTCCTCAGTTTTCCTTAACCTAATTTCTATCACATCATCCCCTTGTGAACCCGTCCTTTATTGTCACACGCACACACATACTTTCCCTCGTTTTACATTCTTTCTACACCTCATTTCGCTCGTGCAGCCATTTTCCTTTCACTCATATCTCGCCGCCATTAACCTTACCCTTTTCTTTAAATTCCTCTCTTTCACTTTATCACAAGGATCGTGTCTACCTATCTCCTATTCTTCTAGCGCCCATCCCCGCTATCCTAGCTTGTTCTCAAGTTCTCCTCTTCCTTTAATTTTTCCTAATAATTAATAATTAATTTTGGAGACTGCGGCGAGGTTTAAATATGGAAAGATTTTATTACTTAACTCTAAATTACAATGTTCAGTCGTACGATACTTTGGATTGCTCGGTTTCGCTTTACGATTTTTCTGTTTAGCAAGGTTTACTTTTTAGAGAACTACCACGGCCAATAGATTTCACTTTAGCACTAGACTTTATAATCTCCTATAATATATTTTGAAGGGTGTGTTTGTTGGTTTGTTGATTTGTTGGTTTGTTGATTTGTTGGTTTTGTTCATGGAACTCCTCCTAAACGATAAAATCTAGAATAACTAAATTTGGTACGATACTTCCTTGCATCCTAACTAAGTGAATGGTAAGATTTTGTTTCTGTCCGTCACTTTGATTCGAAATGGCGAACGATTTAATTATCGAACGTCACGTATTTTGCCGCGTCCTGCAACTGAAATACAGGGATGAGTGTAGACTACTTTGAATTTCCACTTAAAAATTACTTAAAATCACGGTACGAACTTGAGACTTGGATACTTATTCGCGGAAAAGAACAAAGTTTATTTTTATTGAAGACAGATTCCGAATTCTGTTCGAATTCGCGTAGAAATGCGGTTAGAATTAATAAAATACCTGATTTTATCAGTTTTATTACAATACTAATTATAAGCTACCATTTTCGCCGAAATTGAGAGTTCAATGCATTTATATTGAGACTATATAGTCCCTTCGTACATTTATGAGAGAGAGGGATGGAGAGGGAGGGAGAAGGAGGGAGAGAGATGAAGGGAGTGAGGGTGAGGGGGAGGGAGCGAGGGGGAGGGAGGTCGGGAGAGGGAGGGGAGAAAGGAAGGAGAGGGTGGAAGGGAGGGGGAGGGAGTTTACACGTCATTTTCGATTTTTCAAAGTGCAAGATTTTCTTCCTTCATTCATCTAAATAGGTAAATGAGGATCGGTTTTCTTCATTTTTGCTTTATTCGACGGTTATAACTGTCTTATTCTTGCGATGCTTACATGTTACACGGTCGAAGTTTCAGATTCACTAAATCCGTTGAAATTCAACGGGAACTCCAGCTAGTACCTAAATAATCAAGGAAGCGATTCTGAATAGAAAATAACTTAATGTGTGGAAATCGAGCTTAGGATGCGCTCAAACGTAAGGTCGTGTATTCCTATATGAAAGCGTATCCCACTTTGCGCGGTTTCGCTTTACACGATCTTATTCGGGAACCAATTTACCGCCCAAAGTGAGGGATGACTGGAATATAGAGGGTCACAAAGAAGGAGAGAGAGAGAGAGAGTTTAACAAAACAGGTCCCTGGCGAAGAATAACTATACCGCGACCATGTGTATTTTTTATTGTCCCTTGTTATTAATATTATTCTTTTTTTCTCTAAAAGGTTTTTTATTATATATTATCACGTTTTAATCTATATCATGTCTTTCCTTGTGAATCTCTAAATAGCGTAATATACGGTTAAGGAGGAATCCTTTCCACATTTAAATGTTTCCCCTTTCTCTCTCTCTCTCTCTCTCTCTCTCTCTCTCTCTCTCTCTCTCTCTCTCTCTCTCTCTCTCTCTCTCTCTCTCTCTCTCTCTCTCTCTCCCCCCCTCTTAGAAATCCCTCTCTTTTTTTTAAAAAAAAAAGATAGGGAAGGAAAAAAAGAGGATGGTGAAGGGAGATGGAGGTTTCAGGAGGAATGAATCTTAAATGATGGATGTGGGGAAACGCTTCCCAAGCGGTAATAATGCCGCATAGGGAGAATTACCCGTCGTTATTTTCGTTTCTCTCCTCTCCTTTGGCGGCGCCTCGGATGGTTTCTCTCTCCCTCTCCTCCCACGTCTCTTCGGAATGTCGCGATCCTTTTTCCCCCTTAGACAGAAAGAAAAAAAAGATAAAAAGAGGATCGCTCAGAAAGTGCGCATGGTTGTGGGAATCGCTGGGAGGAGCCCCGCGTATTCTTTTCTTTTTATCCTTTATTTTTACTCCAGCTACATACTTGAATCGGCACGATTCGTTTCGCTCACCTGGATTTCGAGAGCGAGTGAAATATTTTGCGGATTTTTTTTGATAAGTAATAGAGGAAAGCGCGCGGTTTTCTTATGAATATATATATATATACACATATACATATATATATATACATATACATATATATATATATATAATGTTTCTCCGTCGATGAAGAAGGGTGTCAGCCCGAAAGCTCCATTTTGTGTCGTTTTTGTTTTTTTGTGTTTTTCATGTGTCCTCAGCACCCCCAGCGGCTCTTCAATCTAGGTAAGTGTCCACTAGGCTTCCTCCAACACCTTGTTGCTACCTTTATTATTACCTTTCCTTTTCCTTAAGCATTTATATATACATATATACACACACACACATATATATAGGGGAAGCAATGGCATTGTTTAGGGATCGATCAAAAATATACTGAATATGTGGAAGGTGATGGATAATGATTGATGAATGAGAGCGGAGGTGAAAATGCGATTTTGAAATTCGGTATTCTTAGAATTCTTTTAATATCGTCGAGTTGTTCGACGAGGTTTTGGTATCGGGGAAAAAAATTCCAAATTTTAATCCTGACGGACGATATTCAATGAAACCCATCTTCTGAAAGGTTCTGTTTTTTTACAAATTTACTGCACATTTTCCGCCCTGCTGTTTGTCAATATTAAACTATTATGATCGTCGCTAAAAACGTAAAGTATTTCAAGAAGTCTCTCTCGCAAGCGTTCCCAGACATGTTTGCCGGGATGTTTCGCTTAATCCAAATTTATGAAAATACTCTAGTTTGAAGCACTTTTCATGACGCATTCTCCTTCTCTCACGTGTTTACATCAGAAAAGTATTCTAAAGATACTAGACATCTATTTTTAGGTTCTTCCCACAGAAGGAAGTTTTGAGTCAGGAGTTCCATTTCTCGAGAAAGGGATTTCAATGGAAGACTCTGCGACGAAACAGCATATTCCTTGACCTAGAAAGTGTTCTCAGACTCTGATGAAAAAAAACCGAAACAAAGAAAGGAAAAGTTAACCTTCGAGAGAATCGTTTCTTCCATCGCAATATTTGAAAAAAAATCGGACGAAACTGATAATCTCGAAAGGTATATTCGACGGAAGCGGTGTGACTCAAACGTTAAAAATCAATGTTTTTATTATACACACAATTAGAGAGACTCGCGAGTTCCCTAATGTATTTGCGTTTTTAAAGAAGGCGCTTTTAGAACTTCAGTACGCTTTCGCGAGACGCCGTTCCATTTTTTATTTCGCAAGTAAAAGTCTCGTGGAAGTTGCCACACAATCTTCGTCATTTTTTTGCGTCCTTTTCGTTGCCGGGAGATTTACGTAACGCGACTTTTTCCTGTAATCTGAAAGCAATTATACTCTCGGCGGGAGTTTAAAAGGCTCGTTCTAATTTAAATGGAAATGTCGGTAACGCACGCCGCCTTTCTGAACAGAGGCAGATAGAGAGATTACAGAGTGACGTAGACTTGGGTATTCTCATAGTCGAAAAAACCTTAAATTTATTTCGCCATATATCGTCCGAATTGAACTTCATATCGTCTTGGACGGTAAGAAACATTCGTTATCAGTTGGGAAGGAATGTGATTTCATTTATGAAAATCGGAAAACATTTACAGAAGTCTAACGTTAATCCTAAGTTTAGTAGATACTTTATTATTTACAGTAAGTTCTGATTAGGATTTCGTGGATGATGACAGAATAATGTTAAAATAGTCTCCAATCGCGTGCCCTAATGCTGACTGGAGAGGAGTCTTAATATGTTCTTTAATCTTATCGAGATCTATCGTCTTCGCCACATTTTGGTTACATGTTAAGCGTCGTTCCGTATGAGGAGACCTTAGCACTCACTCCTGGGCGTAACCCTCTAAGATTACTTTCTCGCACAAGCCGTTTCTAACAGCGATTTCTGTGCTATATTGTCGATTCTTTGAAGGTTTAAAATAAAACGTGTATTCATTGTGGCGCTGACGAAGTTTTGGTTTCTTGGAGGAGACATTTATTTGGTGCCCATCTTTTCAGGGATAAATCCATTTTAAGTTCCATTCCGCCTCACTTCTGACTGATCGCACGTTTAAAGGGATTACCGAGATTCGTGACACATTCCACGATTTTTTTAAACGTCGCTATTGTAACGCTTGGCGTCCTCTATTTTATCCTCTTTTTACTTTAAGAATAATTTTTGGGAAGACCTCAAAACCTCGTAAACGTCTTAGATGAAGATTTTAAAAAAAGTAGATGGGAAATTTTGACGAGCTACAATTATTCGAAAGCGGAGAATCTGCTAATTCGCTCGGCTGTGCGCGTGAAATAATAATACAAAAATTTATCGAGAATGAATTTCCTTTGGAATGACATTCTCTACTTCGGCGATCTTGCGTCTGGCGCGCGCAAAAAAATGTATCCAGTCAGTTTTGAAATTCGACTCACTTTGACTCGCCGTGTTCGCCAGACGGAGATTCGGAATATCCATTTCTCACTCGAGCCATGACGAGTGGCATCCCACTCGCTTGTCCTAAATTGCCTCCCGCGGAAAGAGAGAAAAAAAGAACTCTTTAAAGAGAAATACAAAAGAGGATGGTCCGACTCGAAATGCATGATGCGTCTTTTCGCAGCATAGCCAAAACACGCGATTCCGCCATCTCCCGAGCATTTCTCGGACTCGGAGGCGCAACTAAAGGGTTTTTTTTTCTCCCGTTCCGCTAATAGGGGATGGAGAGTGAAGTAGTAACGAGTCGCATGGAGGAAAACGTGTGAGAAGGGTGTACGAGAATGGACAAAATGGGAGTTGGTAACAAAGAGTGGCAAGTCGAAGGATAAAATGAGGATTCAAATGCTAGAAAGTCCGGCGAAGGGGAGTTTGCGCTATGTGGCGTCTCTCTTTTTCTCCAGCATTCTCTCTCTCTCTCCGTTTCTCCATGTCCATCCTCCGTCTCCCTTTTGCATCCTGGCCATAAGTTTAATGCCGCACATAAATCACCCATTACATTAAGGAAGACTTCTTGGTATTTTATTTATTCGTTTTACATTCGTACTTTCTTCTGATTTATTTTTTCTCTTTCACTTTTGGTTTTCGCTAGTACCACGCCCCCCCCCCCCCCCCCGTCACTCCCCCCCCCCCCTCCCCCTCTCTCTTTCTCCTAACACGTCATCCATCGGATCTAAATAATGTCTTTTTTTGTGAGAGATTCTTTCTCGTCGCATATTTCTTGGTTGGTTCCTTTCACCGTCTGCGGACCCGAAGCCGAGCGTTTTCCTTTTAATTCTGATGCATGAGAGATATTATTATGACAGGGAGAGAGGAAAAACCCCGTTTGTTTCGCGTCCATTGTTGGTCATCAATCGAATCGGTCGATGCTTTCACGTTAAAATCGTCGATTGTACGCCCCGGTAGAATGTTAAATCTATCGGATCGTTAACAAGATTGATTCTTCATTTTCAATTTTTGTTCCCCTTTTATTATGAAATAGTGCGGAATTCTTCGTCACATAAGCTTTATAAATCATACATTTGTATGATCCCTAAAAAATTATGCATTACTCGTTGTCCAACGAGAATAAATGTCAAGTTATATAGAGTAAAACCTGGTTAATTCGAACCTCTATATTTCGAAATTCGACGTAATTCGAAATTTTTTGACACGTGAAAGACCGAAAAAGCCAATTTCATACAAATGTGTTTCAATAATTCGAAAATCTCTATAATTCGTAATTCGAAAAAAAATTTTGCCCGATTCTCGGAATATCAACGCATTTTTGTCGACATAATTCGAAATAAAACTTACCAAAAAGAAACTAAATGAAATTTACTAAAATATTTCTGGCACCATGTCGGCTGGTTTACAAACATTGTGCGATCGTGATCATACGGACTGGGCGTTGGGTATTGTCACAAGATTCGGTCCATCCCCTCAATTTCTCTATTGTTTTGCGAGTTTGAGTTCCAATATTCCTTTGGTTCGTTGTTTATTTCGTATTAGATTGTATTTTTCATCATTGTTAGTTACTTGTTTAAATAATATTCTTAGTTTAATAACTGCAAGAGAGACTATATTTAAATTTATTGCTATAAAATATTTTTCTTTAATATACCTTCCAATGGTTCCGGTTCGTTGTGCATATAAGACTCTTACTCTTGCTGAAAAAATGTCTTTGCTGCAAGACATTGACAAGAAGTTAGAATCGAAAGGAAAGCTGGCCTCAAAGTATGGGATTCCGAACTCGTCTTTATCTACAATTTTAAAGAATCGGGCGAAGATTGAAGAAAGTTTTTATAAATTTAAATGGAGCGTTCACGACCTGCGAAAAACGAAGACCTCGAAGAACTGTCCAATTTTTTTTCACAAGTACGAGCGGCGAATTTACCTGTGACAAGCCCGATGCTCATTGAAAAATCAAGAAGTCTTGCGAACGCTTTGAACATTGAAGATTTTAAAGCGTCCAATGGGTGGTTGGATGATTTTAAAGACGCCACAATATTGTTTGTCTCGCAGTACGTGGTGATGCCCAATAAATTAACGAAGAGGAAGTGACGACCTGGCTGCAAAGTAATAAACATGTTTTGGAGAAGTACGCGCTCAAGGACATTTTTAATATGGATGAAACTCATTTTTTTTCAACATGTTGCCCGATCGTACTTTGGCTCTCCGAGGCGAAAAATGTCACGGCGGCAAACGTAGTAAGGAGCGTCTCACCGCCGCACCGTGCTCTGCACAAATATGGATGGGTCGAATAAAGAAAAACTTGTAATCATCGGAAAATATGGCAACCCACGCTGTTTCAAAGGTATTAATCGTGATTATTTGCCGTTAATTTACGAGCATAACAAAAAGGTGTCGATGACAACAGACATATTCAAAAGTTTTTAAATAAGAATGCAAAAACGTGTGGCGGTGCAAAATCGTAAAATTTTGTTGACACTAGACAACTGTTCTGCTCACCATGTGGCTCAGATAAATACGCCCAATATTGAGTTGCTGTATTTTCCGCCGAACACAACCAGTGTTCTGGGGCCACTCGACCAGGGCATCATTCAAAATTTAAAGAGTCATTACAGAAAAAAAACTATTGTCGTCATACTTGGTGGAAATTAGAAATGGATGTTCGCAGGATAATTTACGAAAATGGACGATTTTAGACGCGTGCCGGGCCTTGTCATCGGCGTGGCAATTGGTGACTCCTCCAACCATCGCCAACTGTTTTAAGAAAAGCGGGCTATCTTCGCAGCCGGCAGAAGTGTTCCAAGGTACAGAAGTGGAGGAAGTAATCGACAGTAATGTATTGGGGCCTGTCAGTTTCGGAGACTTTGTTTCCTTTGATAATGACTTGGCTACGTCGGTTGTGTATGACCCCACGATCGACGAATTGAAAACCGTTGCGAGTGATAGCGAGGAAGAAGACGATGTGGATAACGTCGATGCTAGGTTGGATGTGCCATTGCCATCTAAGGAGGATGTTTTAAAAGCTTAAGATACCCGGGATGCCAGACGTGCCGATGAATATCTGTGAAAAAGTTGATGCCATTATGCAACACATTGCGCTAGGGAGTGCCCTGAAATTGAAACGGGAAAATAACCAACTTTTTAAAATAAATTTCAATTAATATTTTATTACAGACTTTCGTTTATTTACTTTTAAGTTGAAATAAGTGAAAGACATTATTAACATTTTAGTGGTTTAATTATATGTCCATATATGTTTCAATGTTTAAATGAGTAATCCTAAATTTGACTTTTATTCATCGACATACTTTGAGGTATGCATATGTAGTACATCCTTTTTTTCTGTATTTTAATATGGTGTCATATTCTTTTGTTTTTCTGTAATTTATATTTGCATTTTTTAAATTTGGTAAATCACGCTTTTTTGTAAATTTCGAATTATAGAGGTTCTTCGTAATTCGAAATGCTCTTTCTTTGGTCCCGTGAATTTCGAATTAACCAGGTTTTTACTGTATTCGCTTATATCAGTGGCGTAACTCTTTTTATATCTCACCACCCATAGAATGCAGTTTCCTTAATTTCCATCTTTCCACATTTTTCTTTTCCATTTCGAAGACTGGGCGCTGATAATTTTTTTCCGTTAGTGGGCTCAAAAATCTTTACTATTCGAGATAATAACATTTACTACTTTCTTCAAGTTTACGACAGGAAATTCAAAACTGTGAAGCTTTCCAACCACAAAAATGGGCATATATATTTATCGCTCGAGATCCCAAGTAGTATTTCTTTCACCCCTGTATTTATTTATGCCAGAACATCTCGCATCCGAATGCGAACGAGTAAATTTCTGTCCGCATTGCCGATCAAAATATTTCCACCCATTTATAATTTCGAGCCCAGATTTCGGGGAAAAAAAATTTTTTTTAGGCGTCCGCAAGTAAATGTCGCCCATATTGCTTTCTCCTTATTTTGCACAAGGAAGCCGTCTCCTTTGTTATCACGCCATTAAACAGTTTCTTTTTTGCATATTCGATCCCACGTTGGCGCCACTCGGCGTATGCGGAGAGCAGCGGCGGATTTAGGAAGCGAGCAAGTGTCCGCCGTGGCGGCGAGGGGACCACTCTCGTCTCTCTCTCTCTCCCTCTCTCTCTCCCGATCTTCTTTTGTTACATCCAAAAGGGTGCTTCCGAAGGTGCCGCGCGCAGCACAGACGAAGCAAAGAGGAAGGATGAGGGCCCCGGAGGTGGAGAGGATGAGGGTGAGAGGTGGGAAGGGTCTGTGAGAGGGAGCAGAAGAGTGGGGGAGGAAGGAGAGAGAGAGAGATAGGAAGAAGGAGGGAGAGGAGGCGGGAAATCGATGGAGCGAGGTCACTCATGTGTTCCTTGGCCTCGGCGCCCTGGGGCACTCTGACCTTCCTCCCACCAGCACCACTCCTCCCCTCACCCCAAAAAACCTCTCCTATCCTTCCACATTTCTCTCCTTTCCAACCCTTTCCCACTCCTCCCTATCCCTTCCCCCCCTCATAACTCCCCTCCGTTACTCCTCTGACCCCTTCTCTGTTGCTCCCTCCCTCTCCCCCCTAACCTCCCGCCCCTTTGCTCGCCCAAACACGCAACCCGTTATACCCTCTCCTCCACACACCGCCTTCCTCTATTTCTCTCTCTCTCGCAATACCCTCCCTCCTCCCCACCCTTTTACCCCTATTCCCCTCCTCTCTCACCGTCCCTCTCTTTCCGTATCCCTCTAAGAGTCTCACCTTGACGGAAATCTGCATAAATCTTTCGAAATGGGATGGAATATTAAAAATAACGGCGCTCGAAGCGCGGATAAATTTCTCTTTTTTTTTATTGCGATTTGTTTTTCTTCTCTATGCGGATTGGTAGCCTCATAATCTCCGTCTCTTTTGTTGCGCCGAAGCTTGTGAAAAGAGGTATTGGTCACACATTTGTTCCTGTGTTACCCCCTTTCTTCCTACGGATTGCGGCTTTTCGTCAGTTTTTGGTAACGCTTTGTGTTAACGTAATTTATTTACAAAAAGATTAGCCATTGAATTGACGAATGTTATAGCATAGTCTCGGACTTTATTCAAAGTAGGCTAGTCGAAATAATTTTATGGTGAAGATGGAAATAAGAACTGTGTGTCGTTAAAATATCTATGCATATGAAATTTCGTAATCAGCATTGTTAATCTTCCCCTATTTTATTATGGCTAGCTTAAAAATGTCGACGTTTTATGCTCATATTCCAAGCATTCGTTAAGTATGCTACGTTTCCGCCATGCATGATAATGTAACTTCCATTTTTTCTATTAGACCGCGGTGTGTCGCTGGTAATTAATTAATGGGTTTTCATCACCAAACGTTTCAAGTACTTTCAAGTGTTTGATTGTGAAAGTGGCTATGTATAAAGGGGTGCTGCAAGCTACATAAAGATCATCGTTTGTTATTTGAAAAAGCTGCAATTATACAGGAATGTTTGTCATTTGTATTCTCAAGGATATATCAGTTCCTGTAAATGGAATCACTCGGACTTGAAAATGTTACAGATGCGAGATTTAACAAATTACTAATTTCCCACTGCTGTTTGACCAACGACTTTTCTCCCTAAGATCTCATTCAAGTTGATGAAGTGCATGGTCATGTTTTAATATGTTACTAGTAGTTTTATTTGCCACCTACATATACTGTTTCGGAACAGGTTTTGATGATCGCTTGTGTATTTTTTGGCTGCCTGCACCCCAAGTATATTTTTCCCTCTGAAATACATTCAGATAATTATTGAAGCTGGGATATTGTAATTTAAGCTGCATTAGTGATATTACATAATAATTAAGAGATTACATGACATTAAATACATCCATGTTTATAATGCATTTTGACATACATTTTGTTGGAATTAAATTCGGTAAATGAACTTAAGCAAAAACGTTTTGGACTAAAAAGCTAATCCCTTTCTTATCACTAACTAATTATTTGGAGGAAAAGACCCGAAATATCTCCATTTCTTTCGAGGAAAAGATCCGAAGTATCGGTAAAGTATCATTGATTTTACATTTTTCTTAGAAAAAAATAATTTTTCAGGTATATTCCAGCAATTTTTTTAAGAGTACAATATTGGAAGTGATCAACTATGGATTCAATTTTTTTGGATACATAAAATACCACTTTTCCAAACTAGTAAGTCACTAAAATTAGAGAATCTTAAAATAAATATTTCGCGATCTGCGTCAAGCTACTTAAGAGATCCATTTGCCACCGTCATGTTCTCCACGCAATAGTTCGTTCAACTCGTTAAGAAGTTTTTTCCCAAAGTACATGAATCTTTGATACAAAGAAAGGAACGTTTTATACGTAAGAAAAACCTTTTTGAAGAATAATAAATTATAGTCCACTTAGAGAAAGAGAGAAAGAGAGAGAGAGAGAGCAAGAGCAAGAAACACAGGGCTTAAAATATCTTCCAGAAAGTGTATATTCAGAATTTTTTAGCAAAGGACAATGACCCGATTAGAATGTTTCTCACATTAGGGTTTAATGCTCCAATATTTTCAGGTTCTGTGTATTTAAAACCATCGAAACGAAAAGAAGGCATTTTCACGATGTTCTATACATGGGACATAAATGGGAATAATATGCTTAGCAATGAATGAATTTTTATGGTTTCTAAATGATGCCGTTATTAGTTTTCAAACAAGTAAGATAATCATCATAATCTAGTCGTATATTTCGTAATCGGATTTCGATAAGTAAAATTTTACGTTGGTTCAAAGACCGCTATTTCGTCCGTTGTTATCCCCGTTTATTAGTATTTTATTGGAATAAAGCATTCGGCGCTAAGTATTAAGATATGAAATTTTCATTAGAAGGACCGTCCGCGAAGCACTTCAGACGCTGGAGCGTAATAAAAATTGGAATTTTCAGAAAAGTTGCAACCGTTCCATAGTTAATCTGAATTGCTCCAGATAATCGTATACTTTTAAGCTTAAGCCTTTCCTATCTCATGCTTTCAGTTCCAAGAATAGATGACGCGCCATTTTGAGTCTGAATAGCTTTAAAATTGGCTTCTCTTGCTAGCTCCTCCATCCCTTAGGTGCCTCCATCTCCCGTTCACCACGGTTGGTCTCTTCCAAGCACTTAGGCTATATGGTGTGTGCGTGTGTGTGTGTGTATATGGATGACTCACATCCATGGGAGACTCCTCTAGAAGCAGTCGAGTGCGCCAAGGCGACGTAGCCTAGTGCCGTGGTATTGTCTCCACGTAGGGATATTTTTGTGAATCTTAAATTATTATCCCCTCCTCTCAGGAATACTGATCGTCCCCAAAATAAAATTACGAAAATGATTCTAATTAAAATGAAATTAATATTTATCTGATTGATTCTTTTTTTGGTGAAGCATTAAGATACCCAAAAAAAAGATGGAGAAGTGAGCGTGGGAAGTTACTGTATTAGTTCTAACTTCGCAATTATTTTCTTTGCTAAAGTTGATAATTTTATCGATGATGGCCTCGTTGCGAGCCATCGCTAGAAGCCTTTAAACCTATGACTCCACACGGAGGGCTTAAATTCTAAACTGTTCGTTCTCGTATTTATTAAAAATTCTTACTTATTTCGAAGGTTATTCTCATCTAACTTGATTCCCATGTGCTTCAAAATGTTCGATTTTCATCCTCTTTGTTTCATACGATTCATTCGCTTAATGCACTTACTTGTTATTTCTTTGCTCAAATTTCTTAGGGGAAGATGACACGCGTATCGATTAAACGTTTCATTCGGACGAAAAAATGGAGCCAGCGCGATAAAACCGCTCGTCATGGCAAAAAAATATATAGGGAAACGGATTCCAATCTGCGAATCTCGGGATTTGTGAAACACCAAGGCGAATCCATCAAAAAAGTGGAAAATTACCCGAACGAGTGGGATAATTTCGTGCAGAGCTTCCCCCATTCACCTGCAATCCTTCATTTAACATTTTCCAGGGTAATGGCATCTTCTTAATAATGGCCGGAGAATCGATACCCTGTCCTCCCTTTATCCTCTCCTCTCTCTCTCTCCTACTAAAGACCATTCTCTCCCGTCCATCCTTCGCCCCAACACTTACTCCTCTCAATCCTCCCTCTCTCTCTCTCTCCTTTGCAGGCCTGTGGAAGAGCATCGTCGTCCCCTCTTTTCTCCCTCGTCATCCATTTCTCTCCATTTACTCTCTCCCTACTTCACGCAGACACATAAGCGTCCATCCTTCGTCTTCCACCCACACCCTCGACCGCTTTTCTCCCTCCTCCTCCCCCCACCTTCCCCCTCCTTCCCCCCTCCTTCCCCCCTCCTTCCCCCCTCCCCCCTTCCCCTCCTCCCCCCTCCTCACCCCGACACTCCTCAGATCCTTCCTCTATTTTATGCCTTAACCCTGCCGCTTCCCTTCCTATCCCAAGGAGAAAAAAGTAGACGGGCCTAGGAGTGGACTCGTAAAGTCCCTATTTTATTTACTCCTGCGCAGGAGTTTCTCGGGATGCAGTCCCCCAAAGGGAATGGGGGGAGGGGGAGGGGGGTCCTCTCTTCTCCTTTTTTCCCCCAGAATTTCGTTCCCTAACTGTATTACTTCTTTATTTATTTCGTTTGAGCAGACGAGGGGGTAATCGGGTTATGCACGTTTTAGATCACTTGAGGACCGCATCTTTCTCTCTTTGGTTATTTACTCTCCTCCGCCTGTCTTTAGGATTTTCTCTCGAGTCTTAGGTTACTCTTTCGAAACTTTAGAGCGGCCGCTTCCTCCGTCGTCTTTGCCATTCAAGATTATATCCCGTCTTGCCTCGCTCTCTGTATCTCCCTCTCTATCCCATTCCCTTTCAATGTCTCCCTCTCTCTCTACCTCTCTACATCTCCTCCCCTCTTTCTCGCTGTACCTTACTCTCTCCGCCCGCCTCATGTGTGTCCCGGGAGAACCTGAGGTAAAGGTGGTACACCTGGGAGAAGGGAAAGCAAACGGGCTGGACGCGGATCGAGGACAAATGAGAACTTTTCCGAAACACGGGGGACAGGAAAAATCCGCATTAAAAATTAAGTAGAATGTTCTGGTACGAAAAGTGAGTCGAGTCTCTATCGTGCCGATGTTATATGTCGGTGTAACGATTTTTATTTGATAGAACATCGGTAATAAATCAATGGATGTTTCGCTTTTCAAACTAAGAGGCTAAATCGGCAAAAGTTTTTGCGTACCTCGATGCACGCACAAATTGAGCTTTGTACTTTCGCGTTAGTGAGGTCTAACGCTAACAAAAATAATTGAAGGTTAGTCGTCGAGCTCACGTTATTGCCTAATCCCAATATACGAACTAGGTAACTTCTGTGGCCAAAAGAAAATGGTTGAATTAACCTGATAAGTATTTCAGCCGCGAAGAACCCCTTCCCAGTGGAGACTTTAAATACATTTAAAGCATAATAATTTAGATGGCTTAAATCAAAGGCGTGATTGGTTCATTTAGAAGTTTAAAATATTTAATCAAGCATGCGGCAACTGGCGATGGAAAACATTATAATTCTCCAACTCTTAAGTAAAACGCTTATTAAATTAGCTATTTTATACTTTGAAAGGTAACAGATTGTTGCCCAGCAATGACCGTATTTACATTAATTTAACCGACCCATTTCTCTCACACATATATACGAAATGCTTACTCCGCGTAAATGATGAAATTCATTGTCCTTGCGATCTTTTACAAAACGTTATGTTATTTTCGCTAAACCCGTATCTCCCTGCTATACCTCAGTTCTTTTTATCGTTTTTGGGTCAGATTTTAAAAGTTTGCGTCTATATTTATGAAGGTGTATTATGTCTTTTTTCAACATGAATGTAACTGTAAAATTTAAAAATTGTAATCGAAACTATGCCACGTGTATTAAAAGCGCAGCAGTTTAGTTTTTCCCCCTGCCCCGATCAGAAGAATGCTCATTTTCAAAGTGTATCATTCTACTTAAGCCGAATCCACACAACGCTGCTATATTAATCCTGAATGACGTGCATCATTTCTGAGCTAAATGTTCTCATTATTCTAGGATGGAATTACGCCTGCCAGCGCCGAAGCGAATTCCATCCAATTTTAAGCCAAAACACAAACACGCGGGAATCTACTTGATATATTAGGCGAACCTAGGACAAATATTAGTTTTTCAAACGATAAAAAATGTCGTTTTCTTTCTAAAATATATTTAGCCCTAAAATAAACTAGCGTAGATTTTTTTGTAAGCTGATTAACCGATGTTTACTGTAGTAAACTTAACGACGTAGCCTCTGGTGCACAGATAAAATTTATGGCTGTAAAAAGAGGGAAATGTTCCGATAAAAAAAACTCCGTATGGCGAAGGAAAAAATAATCAACTTCGATGTAGCTGTAATCCAAGAGGTCCTTTTACTCGGTCGTTGTAATAATCCCGTTATTTACAAGGGTTTCTTCTTTATTAGAAATCCTATCCACGTGAATCACGGTACTGTTTGCATTGTGCACATTGAAAATGTTTTAAAACTTGAATTTTCTAACTAAGATAAAGTAGGAAGACGCGTGCACGGATCCTATTATTCATATCATGTTTAATTTATACCAAGAATCCGAATTTTGCAATACAATGAAAAACCTGAACATTTGTGTTGGAGAAAATATCGTATTGATTTGACAAATTTATAGAATTCATTCAGCGAAAACATTAAATGTATTCTTCAAATTAATTTAAAATAACGGACAAGAGATAGTTTAATTAATAATTGGTTATTGTGGAGTCTTTTTCATTCAAATGTGATCTTTGATTAGAAATTATATTGAAGTTTATTATAACTTTTCTGAATCTGTATTTTTATGTCCTACGATTTTTATATCATATCTTCCATGTCGGAAATTGCAACTACCAAAATTCTGATTTATCGTCTGTTTATTGGGTAATTAGGAATTCAATCTTGGTAAAAAAAAAACAGCATCAGTCGGAGAAGTCATGAGTATCATTAAAGAAAAAATGGACTTCTTTGACTTTCGACGAAACTTTGTGTGGTAATTTATTTTTGCGTCAACACAAAGCTGTTACATAAATTTCGGAAGTTTTCTTCCGGTAATTTGTAAGTAATGGGAAGTTATACGTTTTTATGCCCAATCATGTTCCCACAGCAGTCTTAATTGCAAACAAAAATGGAAATTTCTTTTATCAAAGAGGTTAGTAACATAAAACACTGCCACGGCAGAATCGTGTTGCGCGAAACCCAATCCACTTTAGACATTATTCTCGCGTCTTTTCCGAATGGAGAATCTCACTATTCATCATCCATACGTGCAAATCCTTTCCGAGGGCGTAAAGCTTTGAACATTCCTTAAAAAGCTCTCCGCAAAACTCTTAGCCCAAATACAGAAAACGGAAGTTGTATGGACGTTGTGCCATATAGATCCTGACATTCCTGAGAGGTTCCTTCTTCTTCTTTTTCTGCTGAGTTATACCCACGCCTTCAAAAGGAGGATGGGTCTGCGAAGAAATCACGTACGCTGCACTCCAAACTCGTCTTCCATACCTTTTCTGCCTCCCTCCCGCGACCTCTTCTTCTCGGAATCACGTTCGAGCCATAGACTCGCGAGAAATTCGGAATTCGGAGCCGCCGAGATGGCTCGCGATCAAAACAAGAAAAAAAAGAAATGCTTCGTGATGATGTTTCTGGGAGGATAATACGTAAATGTGGAGATCGGTTGACAATGTGTAGATAGGTTTCGTCTGAATCATTTCCTTTTGTGCCGAGTAGAAGTGTTGCTAAAACGAAAACACATTTATGATTTCTATTTTGAGAGTGAACCGGTATCTGCTGGCTTTGTAAAGGTTCTCATTTTAATTCGAATCGTGCGCATTGTCTTAATACTTTTATAGTTCGTTAGGAACCTTTCAGAGTGTAGCGCAAGAAATCTTTTTTAAAAATTTAATTTCAGCATGAAACTGGCACTAATTTGATTCAATTCGTAGCAGAGGAGTTATTTTGTATTTGAAATAATGGCACGGATGAGAAATATTTCGCAATTTTACAGTCTGTAGCGGCATTCAATTCTAATTTTCTAATAAAATATTTTTTTTATTCCCATTGCCTTGTACACGTTAAATACACTGAAGTTCTTGATATTACATGAATAAGAACTCAATCAAATGGAGAAAGACTCAATTACGTTAAAATAAAATAAAACATCTTTTAAGCTCCTTCGATTTATACAGCGAAAATTTAAATTATAATGTTCAAATCAACAAAATTGGCCATTATTTCATTTACCCTCCATAAATATTCTTGGCCGGAATATCGGAGAGGTTAATCCCTGTATCGTATTCACTGAAGCGATACCAATTGGGTATGCGACATAGATTACAACATACAAGGAAATTAACGTTTGGTTAATAGTTAACAATTTGAAAAAGGATTTAAAACTTTCCCGGCGAATATTATTAGTGAATTGTTCTCGGGTTTCACACCGGGTGATGTCTTGAATGTAATTCGACGTTTCGGCGTATGTCACGTCCGCCATCTTCAGGAAAACTGAGTTTTCCTGAAGATGGCGGATGTGACAAACGCCGAAACGTCGAATTTTATTCAAGACATCACCCGGTGTGAAACCCGAGAACAATTCACTAATAGTTAACAATTTATTAACCATTCAAAAACAAAATAACAGCTCTCACAACTTATAATTCACCCGTGCTACTGTGTGGTTCGGTCACCGTGGTCTTCACTAGAGAGTTCAGGCGAGATTAGCTCAGCTGATGTAGTGAGGGTTAGACCAGGACGGGCCAGGTCACTTCAGCTGCTGCGGTTGGGAAGAGAATGAGAGAAAGCGAAAGCTCCCTCACTGCCTCGAACAGAGTTCCAGGAGAAGAGGGGAGGGTTTCACAGGTCACTCTGGAATTTCTAGGTCGTGAGTCGTGATTGGTGAACATTTAAACAGGAGTTTCTGGATTTGCGGTTCTACGCTTAAATTTCGTTGAACTGGAAGGGGACTGGAGGGAGGACACGCCTTTCAGCGTATATATTTAGACGTCCAGGAAAGTCCGCGACTTGCGTCCAGCGGAGAGGCGATTAGTTCGGCCTTGGTCTCTTTCGCCGGCCTTAGTCCAGAATCCCGAGGTGTGTCGATCGACAAAAATCCCTCGGGATTATGGAAAAAGTCCCGAGGGCAGGGAAAATCGGAGAGGTTATTCCTGTATCGTATCCACTTTCCACAATTTTAAATATATTACTCAGCAAACAATCCAAGGCTGATGTTGGAGTAGCCCCACCGACGTATGGGCAAAAGCGATTAATATGGAGCGTTTCCGAATTTAACTGGCCTCCTTTTTCATGTTCCCCGTAAACAGGTGGTGAAAGAATCTCTCGATGAAAACTTCCCGTGTCTTGATCTATTCCGAGTTGATGGTGCATGAAGAGCTCCGAATCTCGCCCAACAATTAAAGGCCAAGGTCACCCGCCCGCTCTTCCGACGCCTAATTGTCCTGCCCGCCGTATTGGGCGGTTGACCCAAATCCACGAGCACAATGCACCTCATCCCTAACCCTGGGAGCGCTTTCCTCCTCCTCAAATGAGCAGTTGCGAAGGAGAGTTGGGCGATAATAAAAATCATTTCCAGGCATTCGAGGAGGGATTGTGAATTCCGGCATCTGCCAAAAGTTTAGGATATTTCTATTATAAAATTTCAGACTTTTTTTCGGGTTTACCTAACGCTTCCCTGCGTTTTTTTTTTGAGATTGAAAACGCTGTAAGTTGGAGAAAAATATTTGTTGCTATTTAAAAATTTTATACTTATTTCATTTTAATCAGTTCATAAACAGATCTTTCGTGGTATTTTGCAATGAGAATGGGAGTCAGATACGCTAATCTACCCTCTAGAAAAAGGTACGCACCGTTGTTATGGTTTTCAAAATATTTATAAACAATACCTGGTAGTTTGTCTACGTATCGGTAGTAGTTAGCTTGATATTTCGAGTTAATTGATGTAAAAACCAGTTTAAATCAGTTTAACATAGTTTTCAACCCTAAGATTGGTTTGAAATGACTAGGGAATAAACACATATGATGTGGTGGTTTCCCGTTACCTTCCACATCAGATACACACACATGATTGATGAAATATGAAATTATGAAAACCACACAAACATCCATGCCCTTGGCGGGATTCGAACCCGCTAACTTAGTGATGGTAGGCCAATACGCTAGCCCTTCCACCACCGGGGCCGGCAATTTAGTTATAGTAAGATTATTTCTAAGGTATGAAAACAATAGTTTTAAAGCGTATATAAATTTAATGTTTCAATATGACGAGAATGTTTAACATGTCGAGCGAATGCTTTCCGATCAGAAATTGAATCTCCTATCGCATATCCATTGCTGGGAATAGATTCCGGTTCTTCGGAAACTAGCTAATTTAAGAGCGATCATTATCGAAGTAAATTGGACTCGTTCTGGAAATCATCCTTCTTAATTGTACCATTTCATTCAATTTTTCATTCATTATAGGAAAATGTCTTCCATTAAGCTCTCTGATAAAAAGACCAACGACCTAATTCGAACAAGCATCATCATATATTAACTTAAATCTCTACCGAAACGCAGCGCGGAACGAGAATACTCTCTCTCTCTCTCTCTCCCTCTCTCTCTTTCCTCTTTTCAAAAACCATACCGTTCAACCTCTCTCCTCCTTTTTTTTAAAACCCCCGCATCGGATATTCGCGGGAGCAGTTATTGACCGAAGCAGTTGGCGGGCGCCTAAAAAGCGGGTGCCTCTTTATTTTTTTTTTTTACCCAGTCAATCCGAGCCATTCGGAATTTGTTTCCTTTTCCTATTTAGGGATCCATTAGGGATCGAATGGAAGGATAAGAGGTGAGGGGGGTGTGGCTCTTCCGGACGGAGAGGGGGAGAGGAGAGTGGGAAACGCATGCACGGCGTAGCGCCCCCTTAATTTGACCTCCTCTACCGCGTGTGTCGTGACCCTTTTCGTGTGTGTGTGTGGCTTGGGTTTTATCTCGATATTATGTGGACGGATGGTAGAGATGGTAGAAATGTGAGTTAAGGGGTTGAAGTCGAGGGGATCAGGAGAGAGAAAAAGGGAAAGTGGACAGAGAGAGAGAGGCGCGGGAGACCAACCTTTTTGGAAGGTAGCTGCGGTGACGGAGATGGTTTCAGGATATGGAGTGAACGGATATCGCACGCTACTAGACTGATTTCGAGGGTGGAGTCGCTTACTATGTGAAGAGTCGGGGAGGTTGAGGTGTTTTGAAAATCATTAATCGCTTCGAAAAATTTGCTTCGTATCTGTCCTCGCAGGGCGATTCTTTCATATTTGTTCTATGGCCTACGTAAGCATTCCACAAAAGGGATTCTAAGAATCATAATCTTGAAATTTTTCGTTCAAATGTTTCTAATGATCCCTATAGTAAGACTACCAAAAAAATAAGTACGTGGTTAAATTTTAATGTAGATATGTATATTTTTGTTGCCGAATGTTAAAGAGACACTTTTGATAAAACCGTTTTTCCATTGAGCCTCCTCTTCCAGCCAAAAGAAATATGATTAACACACATTAAAAATTCAAATCGGGCGCTCTCTTTTGCTCTCGATTTTTTGTCGCGAGTGTATTGTTAAGTAGCTAAATGCCAAACTTAATCCTCGTCGTCTATGTAACTAATTTTCGTCACCAAGCATTCAGAATTCTTGACCAAACGTGTAGGAGTTTATGATCGTCGGCGTTTCTTAGGGTACTACGTTATATAATATTTGTAAATTGCCAAAAATTATTTAAGTTCTAAATTTATTTTGTGTTAATTTTTTTCCTTTATCTTGAATTTGCCGATCTTGGTAAGAGGGGGTGGTTAGCCTCCCACTCCTAAGGTCCCTGATTTGGATCTTGCTTTGGGCATGGATGTCTGTGATTGTCTTTGTTATCGTTTAAAAAGCTGGTTAAGAGATAATTGAATTAAATAGATCGTGTTTTATCCACTTACATGAACATATGTCATATAACCTCTGTAAATTAGTGTTGCATAAAAGAAAACATTTAATCAATTAATTCTTTAAAAGAAGTACCGCAATCTTGGGAAGGAGAGGATTTCAGTTGCTCCTCCAAAATTTCCGTTTTCAGTATCATGCTCGCTCAGTGAATTTTTCCAAGGAACTGCAGCAACAAATTAAACTTCAGCCGGAGTAGTCTTGATATGTGTGGAGAGAGAAAAAAGAACATCGGAACCAACAAGCTTCACCTCAACGACGGCAAACTCGTTCAAAACGGGAAGTGACACTTGAAGAAAAAAGAGAACCAGAAGCGGCGTTAAAGTTTAAGAGGAAAAAACTCGGGTAATTGGAACTGGTCGTGTCAGTCACTTTTTATTGAGAAAATTATGTGCACGTCAGGAATTAATATTGCCGGGTGTAAACATGTTTTATGCAACTTTTGCTTCATTTCGACCCGTTTGCAAGGTCATGTGACGAAAATGATTAACGATGGGAGAATTTTGAGCGCGAAGGAAATCGCAAGATAGATTTTATCTTTCATAGACGCTTAACTTGCGAACGTGCAAAACAAAATACTGCGCGGAACGAAAAACAAGCAAAGAGTACTATGCGGCAAAAACGTAAAATTATATCTCCGAAATCTGTTACACGATATTTCATCCGAACGTGAGTCATTTTTCATGGACAGAAAACAACGTGGACGATTGCTCAGACAACGGTTTGTCGCTAATGCTTTAAAATTCGTCACATCAAAATTTTGAGCTGAAATGTTTGCTGTTGATTAACTATATGGCTCCGACATTTATAAAAAAAAAGGATTGGGAAAATCGTATTTTCGTTCCCGCTTCAGAGAGCAGCCGCCATCACTGGTTATTCGCCGATAGGAATTTTTAACATAGTTTTTGAATCTACCATCCGTGCATTTCCACGGTTGTTTCGAAGCATGTGGTTTTTCATGTCCTTTTTATGGCTGCTGGAGCTTCGTAGCTTATCAATTGGATTCCAGCCAGAAAACGATGTTTTTAAATAATGCTCCTAACAAAAAAAAGAAAAATAACCTTGAATATGAGGGCTACCAAGAACCTATCTAGCACACTCGTGTACATTCCCACAAACTCACACCTAACACATATATCGATATTTGGTTTATCGGAAAATTTAAAAATGTATTGCTTCTCCTTTATTACGCTGCTTTACATAGCTACCTGTAAACTGTGTTTATTTTTTCTGTTCATCTAATATAGGTGTTTATAATACGTAGTACAACATATCTAGAACTACTTAACTTTTAACTTTATTTTCCTTTAAGTTTTCCTTCATTATCTTAATATTAACTCTATTTTACTTTGTTTACCACACATACGCACGCACACGTTATATATAATGCCTTTTTTTGGAAATCTTACTTGGCGACGATGCTATGCATTGATTCCTTTCTCTTCAACTCGATTCAATACGCCTCTCTTTTTCTCTTTATTGGTTCCGCCGAGAGAGGCCACCAAGACGCAGATGCTCGCACGCTTCGATCGAAATCCTTTTCTACGTAGAATCCGCATTTGCGGCGGTCAACCCACCCACGCCTTTGTCCCTTCCCTCCCCCTTCCCTCCTCTCTCTCTCATCCCCCTTTCTCTTTCTCTCTTTATATCTCTCCTCGTTCTAAACCCCACCCGTTTCTTCACCTTTCCCACTCTCCCATCTATCTCTTCTTCCTCTTTATCTTTTCTTCTCCTTCCCTTTTCCCTTCCTACTTCTCTCCCTTTTTTCTCCGTCCTTTCTCTCTTCTTACTCTCTCTCCCTCTATTCCACGCCCTCTTCACTCCCCTCCCCCTCTCTCTCTCTGTCCACTCCCTCTGTCCTGTCGGGGCCATTGGTCACCGCCAAACACGACCTCAGGGGAACCGCCGTTTTTTATCTCGCTCTCTCTCTTTCTCTCTCTCTCTCTCTTGTGACGTCAATTCTCAGTCGGAGAGAGAGAAAAAATGTCCAATCCGTGCCCGCTGCAAGTATCATGTAGCGATCAATGGTTCAAATAGCGCGTGACGTAACACTCGGTAAACAGCGGCAGATTTCACGTTGTCATAGAATACAATTGCCCGGCTAAAAAAAAGAAAGGTGAACGATAGAAACTACACCACAGTGTTCCGGTTTGAATTAAAATACCGGCTCTGGATCCTTTTCAGCACGGTTTAAAAAAATACGAGAATTTGGAATTACGCATTTCGGAACGGATTATTTTCTCGGATTCTGCGATCGATTTCGACTGTAAAAGGTTCGATTTCCGTTCTCACTCTATAAGATTTCGGTCTTTCTAAGTTAATTAATGTATGTTTAGGTTTTAGGAGCTATTAAAACTATATTTTACAAAGTAATCGGTCTCTCTAGGTTAATTAATTTATTTTCAAGTTTTCGGAACTATTAAAACTACATATATTTTACCAAGTAATTTTACACTAGAGGCAGTTGAAAATTACTGTTGTTGTTATTTCTTAATGTGAAATCATGCAGAAAAGTTACGCCAGACACGGTTAAGATATATTATACCTGTTTCGCAGTGTTCGCTATTTGGAAAACGATCAGACCACCTAGAAGTTTGAGGTAATTTGCGGTATCCCGGTGTGTTCCAGTAGAAAACGTTTTGCTAGACGAGGTCAGCAGAGAAGTTCTCGAGTGCATTATTGTGTTAATCGAGCTAACAAAATATCAGACTATGACTATGATAGTGAAAGATGACATCGAAACAAGAAATATTCCAAAAAGTTTATTAGTATGAAATGATGAATTCCTATGTGCAAACGTTTTCTGTTCTTTGTTACCCCTAAAGCATCGATAAAATGACAAGTTTGAGTAGATCTGGCAATAATAATTGTGATACTATTGATGAGCGAATGAAAAGTATCACATTCTGTTTTTATAAAACTTAAAACCTGTTAAAACGCCACCGAGAACCCATCCATATGGTCTGTATTGCAAAACATAATCAATCTGAGTTGATTTATGAAATTTTACGCAGTTTGGAATTGGTTGTGGACTTTAGGAATGCAAGAATATTTAAAAGATTTATAAATCATATAATTATATAAAATTTAATCCTTTGTTATTTTATTTTGAACTCGATGGCACAATTAGAGTAGAAAGGATGGAAAAGTGAAGAATGTGCATATTTGATAGCTCGTCTTTAGTGTAGAATCTAATATCTATACATATCGCAGTAATGTATTTTATAAACTTGTAAGAGAATACATATATTCGAATAAAAAGGGAATTACTGAGATTATACCTTAAAAAATTCAAAATATAAGCCTTTTAGGAATCAAATTTACAAAATTAGTACTTGTCTCCAGTATTTCATAAAAAGTTTTAGAAAAATCACATTCTTATTTAGTTTCGAAGTTTCATGAGCCTGTTTCGTTAATTGTCAGCCAAAAGTCGATATCTTTTTTAGAGAACCTAATGCGAATGAACTATTACCATCTAATATCTTCCTTAAATTTTCATGCCCATTTCACATGGAAAAGCAGAATTCTGTCGCTTCTCACCTTAATTTATTCGAAACATTTTTCGTTATTAAAGCAGTCGCCGTCAAATAAAACCCGCAATAGCCAACACTTTTTGAACGCGGGATAAAATCTCTTTTGAAGCTTCGTATCCAAAATTAAATTACGAACTGAAGTTCTTTCCACAAATGAAATGTTATTAACGAAGAGCGCGCGAAGCGAATCGTCAAGGCAAAAGGCGACTTATGTTTCCGCGTAAAGTTTCATGACTTTCACGCAGTGAGAGAAAAAAAAGTCTGGAAGGTGTTCCGTTCTCCAGAATAACAAAACTTGCAAGAGCCATCGCGGGTCTGAGGGACAGCTCGTTCTATATGAGTTCCATGTGATTTGCTCTGGACTAAATCTGCAGTCCCTGAGGAAATTAGTCCATCGCCGAAATTGTACTTGGAGTGAATTTTGAAGAAAAATAAAATGAAACCCCGTCAGTTGCTACCTTAGAGAGAAGAAATTCCGAAGTCACAGGAAGGTGAGGAATCTTTTAAGAATTTCTTTCGCGTCTTATTTTTACGAGAGCTGAAATATACGGAAGTGAGATTTTTATATTTTTCCATGATTTTTATCTCAAAGAAGGTGTAATAATTTTCACATTACGTAAATGGACGCATTGCGATTTAATATTCTAGGCAACGTATAATTTACCGAAGAAGGCGCCAATGCATGGAACGATGACATTATACAAATAAAATCAAACTCACCAAGTTAACTTGCAATTTGCAGTGAAATTTTTATTTTCAGGCAGCATAGCTATCTATATCATGCAATTTTTATCACTGAAACTTTTATATTTATTTTTTTAAAGTTGAATATCTTCGTTACGAATATCTTGCTCGGATATGCAGTGTTAATTTACGGAAGGACAGGCAACTATTAATAAATATAATTAGTAGAGTCATAAAAGGAATTTGAGTGAATTTAAAATTTCTTCGACCCTGAAATTTGCTAATTGAGAACAATTTTTCGTTGTGTAGATGATTAAGAAGCAATCCAATTGTATTCGAACATAACTCCATACGTCCACATTATATTTTAATAAAAATTATCTTTCGCCTCATATAAGAGCGCCGTACCAAAATAAATATAAGCGCATACGATTTCATTATAGGCGCCGTTATCCTCCTGCGTTGCGAATAAAAGAGGAAGATACATTTCCCTTAACCGTCCTCTGCTGCGCGCGGATTTTATACTGTTGTGCGTATACAGGGGTGAGTAGCGGAAGGAGAGGAGTAGGGAGAGAGCACGTGTGTTTCAGTAGATGTAGTTGCAGCGACGCGTGGTAAAGAGGTCACTGCAGAGTTAAATCCCCACAAACCAGCCACCTAACTTCCCTCTCCTAAGTTTTCCTCAAAGACATTTTGTTTTGTTTTTTTATTCCCTTCTCCCCTATTCATTCTCATCGGCCCTTCTTTTCAATTTCACCATCTCTACGCTTCCTCGTCCTCATTCCTCTAATCTTCCTTTTCTTTTCCTTCGTTTTCCTTTCACTTCCCACCTCTTCCTTCCATTCACTTCATCCTCATTGATTCTTTTATCCAATTCTTTACTTCCGTTTGCTTATCATCTTTTCCAAACAATTCATTTTCTCACCTTATTTCTTTCTCTTTCCATCCTTCTCTATCTTCCTTAACTCCCTGTATTCCATGCATTACTTATACCTTATTATTTTTTCCATTCCCTCTTATCTCTCTCCCATTTTCCTTCCCTCTCTCATGTATTGCTTTCATAAACGTCTCTCTCTCTCTCTCACGCCCTCATTTCTTCCCCTATTCCTTATTCCATTATATTTTTCTCATCTCTCTCTCTCTCTCTCTCTCCCTCTCTACAGTGAGGTCGACTTTGGTCACATTCAGCTTCCGCTCCCTCCGTCGCGCACTCGTTGCGGCTGTGCGCACGCGCCCCTTTGGCCGTGCGTGTGGCGCATGGGTGTACACAGAGGGCGGAGGAGTAACAAGGAGATTTCGTGGGGGAGAGGGTTATTTCTCCCTACCTCCCCGTCTTTTTTTTCCTGTCACCCTTCTTTTTTCCCTCTTCCACCACGCTTCCACGGCGTTGACGGACTAAACACTCGTTCCTCGCGTGTCAACTCCCCCTTCCTCTCTCACTCTCTGTCTCACTCCCTCTCTCTCACTCTCTCTCCCTCTCTTGGTCTCTTGTCCGCTTTCTCCCTTCACCATTTCGTACTTCTTTCCACCCTTAGCGAGTTCCATTCCTGGGCTTCGCCTTTCTCGCTCTCCTCTCTCTCTCTCTCTCTTTCTTTCTTCTCCAGCCCTAAAATCACATTGTTTGTCCGCTCTTCGGTACATGTTTCCCTCCCGCGTTTTTCAAGCCGCAAAAAGCGGGATAGATGGTCGCTAGATTTTTGCAGTTGAAAATGATGTTATTTCAATGGTTTTGGTGAGGGATTTTTTTTTTCGGTGTCGCACTTGAGGTGGTGTAATTCTTAAAGTCGTCTATATTTTCTCGTTCTTGAAGGCTAATATGAGATCGATAGAAGAATGCTCGCAATAGATCATATGTGAAAAATATGGCTTTTTGCGTTGCTATTTGGTAGTTTTATTTCTATATTCGGTAATTTATTTCACGATAATGTGATTTTTAACTGTTTAGTTTCTTAGTCAACACTCTTTCAGCTGCTCTTTTAAATCCGCTAATGTAATAGTTTTGTACGTCAGACCGTCCGTCACACTTTTCTGTCCTATGAACTACTTCCACTTTCGAGGGATTGTTCATTACCATAATTTCTTCCCTCGGTTGAAATTTTGAGACTCAGAGGCATCCTAAAGGGTGTAGTTCTTATTTTTTTAAAGGCGCTCTTAATATCCGATTCAACAGTTCTATCCTTACTTGCTTTATCCTTCGATCATTTAAATTGTAACTATAAATTCGCATTATTGGCTATTCAGCCTTGAACGGTTTAGTTTTAGTTATTACGAAAACAACGATAAACATTTCGATCTTTTAACTCTCCAAATTTTCAGCAGATGTAATATTCCGGTGTGGTATCCATAATCGGATACTTAACGTTGTGGAATTAAATAGTGCTTGCGGTGGACGAAGCGTATAAAGCTCAGTATCCTACCACAGTTATTTTGGAAGAAAACCAAGTGTTTTATTCTCCTTGAATTCCTGATAAAATAATCGGTGCAACATACATTGTACAAACTTTCTCATATACTAATGCGTCGTTTAGTTATCTTTAGAAAATGAAAATCGTATCAGCCGGTTTTTCGAAAATCCAATTTTTCTTGAAGTTGCCCAAGAATAAACTAGCCTTATATTCATTTTTTGAGAAATACGAACTATACGGTATTATTGAAAACGTATAATTCAAGTAACTGTACGAAATTTGATCAAAATCGTTATAGCTGTTTTTGATAAAATAAAATTGTTGTTAAAATTTTGCGTAGAATAAACTTCCATTAATTATTGAGCAATGTCAACCATTTCTTCATATACTCTGCTCGGTATGATAAAATGCCTATGTACGAGGTTTTATACATTTTCACTTTACTGCTTAGGCTCCAGAGCCAGTAACAGGCAGACGGCATTGCCAAAACCACATTTTCGGATTCAGCGACACCTAAAAGGTATATTTCCGTCAAAATCTCGAGGTCGAATTTTTCCGCGATAACAATACTTTCTCAATATACTTCGTATATGAGAAAGTAAAAAGGAAAGAGTTAATAATTTATTTTGATTGTTTCGATCGCCTGCCACTCAAAGACGCGCTCGCATTTCGTCTGTCCGTTTATATTCCTAAAGGTTTATTTTTTTCATCTCGATTTTAGCCTTCCTCGCTTTCATGTTTCATCAAGTAGACCCAAAACAGACGCGGGAAGCTACGCTCCCTCTCGCTGTCTCGCTTAAACCCGACCGACCCTCCTTCCCGTCATATCAACGGAGTGAACGCGTCTGACTGATCCGAGGTCAGAACTGATTTTTCCCGACTCCAGTCACTTCCATTCTGTTTTCGTCTGCTAGAAGTAAAAAAAATAAAAGTAATAATTTTAAAAAAATTCAAAAATAAAATCTCTTTGCTTTATAAAATATAGGCGGCCTTAAAAGGATAAAACAAGAAAAATTTCAGATTTTTTTTCGTTATTAAAGATTTTAGTGTAATATTCTTTTCATTACTGTTGCTTTACATATCATTTACGTAATAATTTCGCTTTGGTAGGTCTTCAAGATAGAGCTTCACTAAAAAAATGTGTTTTGCTATTAACTTTATATTCAAAATCCATTTACTCCAGTCTATGTAATGAAATTGTTTACGTAAATGATTTGTAAAGTTACAGTACTGACAAGTACATAACACCAAAAACTTTTACAGCGAACAAATAATATGAAAACTTTCGTTTTATCCTTTTAAGGCCGCCTATTTTATAAAGCAAAAATTTTTATTTTTTATTTTTTTAGAATTCTTATTTGTTTTCATCTTTTAAGTGCGAAAATGAATAACATTCAATGAAAAAGAACGACCATAAATTATTTACCTCAATCGCTTTCTTACAGCGATTTATGTCAAAGTTCGTGATTTGTGGAACTTTGTGACTTCATACGACTCTAGCGCTTGTAGGCTTGTCAGTTTAAATCACAAAGCAAATAAAATGAGAAACCCGGTACCGGCATTAGCCTACTCTTTTCGAAAAGCACCAAGGAGGACCAACGGCTTCACCTCCCTTCCGAAGGATGAAGCGTTAATTCGCGTGCTGTCCTCTAAACACGCAAATAGGGTGCCGCAAAGCTCTACTGAAAAAAATCCAACTTTCGCAGGTTTTCAATAGATCAGAATAGCAGGCAGTCGCACTCGCCACTGCGCCACGGCACCCCATTTCACAAGTTTTGGAATTTCAAAGATACGTTTCTACCCAGAAGTCATCTACCTCGGCGTGAGGAATAAAAATACATTCCCAAAGGAACCATCTACTGATTACGACTTGTTAATTGTTTTATGAAAAAGTTCAAAATTTTTAAACCAACAGTGAACATTATTGAGGTATAAAATGGCATAATAGAAATAAGTTAAAATTTTCGTACAAGTAAGCGTTATAACTTCTCTCGCCATATATTGGTCAGAATGACAACTCGCGTTGAAATCCGTAATTCCTGCTATCATTTCTAACGTTGGAGCACAGAATGATGTGACTATGTACGTAGTAATTCAATTTCTTGCTTCTAAAACGCCCTCAGACACACCAGCAGCGCCACTGCAACGAGATAGACTTTTGGAAAGTTTGACCGTTCACAATTTAACTTCTAGATGAGATACGAAATTTATTATGGGCTAAAAACCATCCGCAAGCTATAAGCTTTCAAACAGTGTAATATTATTTACGATCCGATCTTTCGTTCAAGAGATATGAGGGAACAAAAAATGGCCTACCCCGATATATAAATAAATATCGGACGAACGCATATAAAATATTTTATAAAAAAGGGGGTCTGATTTGTTCTTTTTTCGAAAAAAGGATACTGGGTCTCTTGATTGCAACCGAATCCCGGATATTTCCAAATTTAGCGACCGATCGGATTTTCACGTCCCGTCGAAAGGTGTAGGTTCGAATACGTTTGCTTTTCTGGGCGATTCATGATGAACGTGCGAAAAACGTACGTTGCATTCCTGGAAGTGCATGCAGATGTGTGACACGCATGCGCATTTCGAAGGACACGAGAGTTTTTTACGGTTTTCAAGAGTAGTATTGTAAAAAAAAACCTTTTAAAGCCTAAATTTAGATTTTCCCTACCTTTCTTCATTTCGGCAATTATAAAGAAGCAGTTTTTAATACGAGTGGTAAATTCGAAAAAATACTTATTATTTAAATCCGTATCTGATAAAGGAAAACTAAGAGATTACTCTAAATAACAAGTTTCGTTAGTAAGTAATTTATTTACTGATTTGTAATTTCACAATATAAGCGAAGTTTTCCCAAGTAAAACCAATTAAAATGTTTTCTGTAAATTTTTCGATTTCCTTTCTTCTTAAATTATTAAATTTAATTAAATGAACACTATTTTATTGATTCCGTCATTTAATGCATTATATTATATAATCGGCTATTTCACTTTTCGAATAAATATTTTGATATTTACTCAATTGAAAAATTTTTTATGTGATCGACAAATAGAAAAATATTTATCCTTTTTAGTGTTTGTTTTAAGTCTAATTGTAAAACATCAATATTTGCTCTCATATCATCCTCAAGTAAACCCAACACATGACTTTCTCCATACGTAAGTTGCCAACTAAAATCAAATAAATACGGCGATAGGAACAGTTCAACTTACACGCTTCAGCGCTAGCGACTCTGTTGTCACTACCACGCGCGCGAGCTACCCAATAACCGTCAATTTCGAAGAAAATTGAATACATCTTGAAATATTTCTCATGAAAATTTAGTTCAAACAGGAGTGGTAGAAAAAAATAATATCTACAACTTATGTGTGTGCGTGCGTGTGCGTGCGTGCGTGTGTGTGTTACAACAAAAATTCAGTTGAAGCGAAATATTTAAGAAAAACTAAAATTTGACAGGAGTAAACCGCTACTTCCGGCTGACCGATTGTTATCAAAAACTTTTTAAATCTTAAGAATATACATAAAATCACAAATATAGAATTTCATTCTGATCTGATGAATAGTTTTTGAGTTAGAGCGCACGCAAAATTTCTGTCAAAAACATACGGACACAAACACACAGGCATCATCGAGAAAACTGCCAAAACGTGTATTTCCGTTGAAATCTCGAATTCGATTTTTTTCATGAAAACGATACTTTCTCTATACCACGTATATGGAGAGTGTAAAAAGAAAATAAATTGTGGTTATCGTACCACTTTATTTATCTCAAAATTGAATTGCCACTTTATATTTTAAGAAAATAAGTGATCCCATATTTTCGCATTCATTTTATACTCGTTTACTGAATGCCCAAGACTTTTTTACATCGGAAGAAAATTAAGTCGAGATTATTTTAAGGTTTCTAAAGTAGTTTATCTGAATGGAATATCATCAAGCTTAAGAAGCTATCTTTGTTTCTCAAAGATCGGTTAATTATTTATTCAGCTTTGGTTCCTGATCCCATTTTCTTATGCTAAATTAATCATTTCTGCCAATTAATACTGGCTTCGTATTCATTCAACCCCATAAAACCGCTTTTGTTGCCATATAATAAGCATCCGCATTGCATTTAATCTTTGCCTTCGGATTTTTTTTCTCCCTGCATCGGTTCAATGTAAATTTTCATGAGAGTTTTCCTGGAATATTTATAATAAAAGAGGAGATTTTATGATTTTATTCGCGGATTTATGTGTTTTCACTCTGCATAAATTAAAATGTGGAAATTTCTTTTTTCCAGGTACGTTGAAAAACCGCTGCAGGTGAAAGTGTAAACTCATCCCATTAGCGAGTCGAGAGGGAGTCTCAAAAGGCCAGTGTCCTCGGTTCCTTTCATTTTATTGCCAAATTTTACATAATGCCCATGTTTGTAATTACAGCATTTCGTAAAACGTCTTGCCTCCGTGAAAAAACTTGTGCGTAAATTCATTGCATGTCCCATGCTCGTTACCTAAACATTGCAGTTTTTATAAACTTTCATAATATATTTGCTAGCAAATACGCAAACATTGGTCACTTGCTAATTTATTTGACCACCATGAAAATTTTCAATATTAAAACCTTTTAATTGAAACGTAATGTTCAAATTTACACTTTGTGCCTTAGTGAAATTTTAATAAGTGTAATTTCGAAAAAAATATAGAAACGGAGGGCAAGATGTGCATCTTCTTAACACATCATAAAATCATTTCAGAATTCTATAGCACCTTCAGTAGGAGGCAATTAAGAGAAGTTATAATCGAAAATAGTTCAACAATGCTTAGTAATGAATGCTTTGAGAACGACGATTAATGTTTTTGTGACTAATATTAAATTGTTTTTTCTTAGAAAATTTAAAAATATTGGCTATCGTTCCATATCACATTAGTAACTTTTATCCTTGAGAGGTTTTTAGTACCGAATATTTCCTATCAGGTAAACTATGACCTCCCGATAGAAATGTTGAAACTTATTGCAGATACAATTGAAATACTTGATTTAATTAGTTTTATGGATTTCATTGATCCAATTGGCTGCATAAATTCTCATTATATTTGCAAACGATGACACCTTTTCATAATGAAAATCTTATAAAATCATAATGAGGAATCTAAATAGGACTACCTTGAATAAGGACTGCCTTGGATAAGAGAAATATGCAGATCATTTGAATTGTAACGTAAACTACACACACAACGTAATTAAGACGAGCATTGGCAACTATACTTTTCATAAGGGAATTTTATTATAATCACTATGAATGAAAAGTCAGTAAAATCGACAGCGTGTATTAGAATAAAATTATTAAATATTTTGTTCGGTCAACCTGTAATTAAGGAATAAAAATAAACAAGTAGTTTTCACAAAAATACAATGTCCGCCACCCTCTGCCCTTCCTTATAAATTATTGATCCAGCGTGTGAACAAAAAAATTATAACTTGATTTTTTTCTACGCTTCCGTAGGCATGCCCAAAATATCCTCGATTACACACTGTAGTTCCAGTTAACTCGATAGCTTTGTCACGAAATCCCAGTTATATCCGAAAGGCTTGCAAGAAGAAGCAGTTCCAGTTGTGACCTTGACTGAATCCCCTAAAAAACTAAAACTAACCCAGTTACACTGACCGACACTTAACTTTTTTTGTCCTGTAGTTTCCCATAAGGTTGGCGGTACGAAATTACGTCGTTTCTTAGACGATCCCTTTTTAAATGCGGTTGCTAATAGCGAACATTTCAGGTAAAATTTGCCCCGCGAAGATAAAGACGATTATTGCACGTCTTTGGGTAATGTGGTTTTTAGCTTTTTTCACGGCGGCGAGTCTTCGAAATCCGTCGCATTTCGTCGGATTTCCGCGGTAACACTTCAAATGGCTTCCTCTTCTAAGTTGGATACAGAGAGAGAGAGAGCGAGAGTTGGGGGGGGGGGGGCGGTGTACTCCTGTAATATCAACCGCACCCTCCTTCCCCGCCGGACGCCTTCAATTTCCTGGTTGGCTACCCGAAAGAGACCCTCGATACCACTCTGCCAACAAGTGACGATGTTTCTTTTTTCAACTACCCGCTAGACTCTCTCCCATGGGGGTAAGGATTACCCGCAACGAACCCTTTTCCCCACTCTCCCCCTTCTTATCCCATGTCTCCGGTGGTTAACCATTCTTCCGCACTTCGGATGGAACCTCTCCCATCCCCGCTTTATCTTTTCCTCGCGGTCTCTTATCCTCGCTCGCCCAAATCCACGCCGGGTATGGGTGCCTGCCGATCCTGTACTTAATCCACTAGTCGATTCCGCCCCACAATTTCCCGCTCCAAATCTCTCTTGTGTCTTAATCGAATCCTTTCCAGCTCACACGTGTCGTAAGCCTTAATATCCTTCGCCGGTCCTTTCTGTAATATCATTGGGGTGTGATTTATATATGGTCCCTTATCTATATTTAATCCATGGTTTTTAAGTTTTAGGTCGTTTATCTTACATTTACTACTTATTTTTCTAATATTTTCAACTGTTTCTTCCTTTCTGTCCATTATTTTTTTTTTTCGCTCACTCCACTTAATTAATCTTTCCAAATAAAGGACATTTTGATTAATCACTTAAAAAAATACAAATGGTAAAATAATTAGTTGATAAATTGATTCGTGAAATTTAATATACTAATAGTTATGTCTTCAAAATAGAGATAAATAATAGTATAACTCTTTCGAAATTATCTTCGTTAAATCCGTCTCCCATTGCCTTGGATTTAACCTTCAAATATTCTAAAATTGGCACAAAATTTTGTCTTCGTATCAATAAACACTTTTTTTAAGCAGCTATGGATTCAAGGTTAACGATCGAATCAAGGGTGGATTTTCTTATTTCTCTTAATTAACAGTCATTTTTCTCATCTCTCTTAACGATTCACCTAATTTGCCTAACCGACCAAGGTGACGCGATATTTTCGTGCTTCCTTTGATGCATGAAAGAATTTGTCCATTGACCCAAATTCTGGGCTTCGTTCCTCGTTTCTCACAAGCTGGAAGGATATAACTCTCCTCTTAGTTAAGAGAAATCGCTCTTTTAATATGTGACGAACACCTGAACAAAGAGGGCGCCATCTTGCCATTTTTTTCAAATAACCTCTCCACCGTCCCACGGTTTTTCATCTCGCGCAGCAATATCGTCCCCTTATACTCGTCGCGTTCTTTTTTTTTTGCCTTTAACCTTCAGCTCGCCGGAGCGAAGAGTTTCCTTTCTTACCCGATCGACCAATGAGGCGCGGAAGCGAATCGCTCCTTCCTCACACAAAAACCACTATATCTCAAGGCTCTTGTGCTCTTCTGGGTTATTTTTTCTCCTTGGATTGAAAGAAGTAACGCGCAGAATAAATTATTATTAAAGAATCTAAGAGTTCCATTTCTTTTTTATCAGCGACGACGAAAAAAATATGTATTCTCCGTCGCGTATAATAAAATTAGATTTGCTTCATTGTATTCTGTAACTCCTTTTTAACGGAAGAGACCAAAATAAAGGGTCAGCAGATTTGATTTATACAAGCAAAATCATGAAGCTGGTAGGTTTTGCTATTTTCTGCTGTGACAGCGAACGAATGTATTTTTTCGTCTAATTAACTTGCAAATTGGCCGTTATCGTCCCTTTTAAACAGGGACATTTTATAGTTTTGTGTGGGATTCGTAATTAACTTCCATTTCGTAGGATTTTCTAAAATAACATTACGTTATGTTTCGATTATTAAAGTTTCCATTGTCATAATTGACCTGGGTTTCGGTATGGTTGGGATTCAGCCAAGAATGTTTTTTGCACCGATTCAAATGTTGCAGAGCATAAGTAACGGTTTCAAATGATTAATTGACTGTCTAGCTGAATATATTTTCCTGCCTTCATTATAATAAATAGGGAGAGAGAGGGGGGGAGGGAGAAAACTATTTTAAGGTTAACTAAAAATATCCCGTCATATTGACGGGCAATTACGCTAGTTTTAATATAAAGATAAAATGGACACATTTACTTAAATGTTGATTTTGCTGTGTTTCGATAAAACAAGCTTGCTGAAACAGCATAAAAATTCTTCAATTTTGATTTTTTTAAGTTAATTTAGTTTTTATTCTAAAATACAAAAATCATAACCAGTATATGCTACCAATGTAGTAACTTAGGTATTATAAATATAATTTAGATATAGTTTAGATAAAATACTTGACCCTTAACCAAATAAAGTTTGATCTACCAAACTAAAGAAATACAAGCTGCCCATTTCTCGATAAAAAGCAGAGTTCACACGCAGAAACATTATGCTTTGAGGCAACGGCAAATGTCGGAATCTTAATAAATACCTTGCAAGTTACCGCAATTGGTGTGTGGCAGGGGGAATGTACTCTCCGTATAAAATTATTAAATTTGCTAACATGACATTCATTAAAATCGTGTTGCATTTTCAAGAGTTTATTAGCAAATTCACAGTCACTAAAAGTTAAAACTTTATCCGAAATTGATATTTTCAAGAATGATAATTTATTCAATCATATGTACTGTGTAGAACGTACATTTAAAAGATAAGGACTTGAAATTCAATTACCGTTTCATGAAATGTGTTAAAATTTCACATTAAACATGGCAAATACTCATGTGTTTTATGTTTAGTCATTTATCCTGCTTTCACATGAATACACACAATTAATTAACATCCATTTTCATGGAGCTTGAATGATACATTGAGACCCCTAAAAAATAAGATAATTAAGTTATTTCTCGTGATATTTTTAAATATTGAACCATATAAAATTTTTGTTTTATGAATGTATCAGTCGCATTCTAAAACGACATACCCGTTCTACTTTAACGTAATATATTTTAAATACTGATAGAAAAGTGTTTAATTTCAACGTAGAAAATTCCCCGAGTTCGATAATAAATTTTGAATTTATTAAAGAGATCGTGCATAAACGTAAATGGCATTTTGTTGTTAATCTCCAGAAAACTGACCATATGAGTAATTTCTAATCTTCGTCTTACATCCAACACACTACCTATTACTATGTATTCACTAATTATGCCACAAAGAACGCTTATCATCCCCATTAAACTTATTTTTTCGATATTCATGCTCCATAGCATGGTATTTATTAACTCTTGAGTGTTTTAATCAGTCAATCCGTAACAACTTTTAATTTGTTCCTCTATCTCTCGATATCTTCAAATATTTCGGAACTCCTGGCCGCTCGTAGCTGGATATGTTCATTTTAAAGAGATGGTACAATATCCAGAAAGATGAAAGAAAATAACTTATAGATCAAGTGAAAGGGATGCTGGTCGCGGAAAGAATGCTTAGTACGTGAGCTAAAAAACATTTTCAAAATAGGACTAAACAAACAGTCGGAAATAGTCAAAGAAATATCGACGCGATGCTGTTTTTTCCAAGGATATTTGTTTTTCTCACCATTTCGATAAACGTTGCCAGGCTAGCATTTTTAACGGCAAATAAATCTCGGATTGGATAATACTGCACCCAAGGTGTTTCATTAGGATAGACTTTGTTTAGCCTACAAAAATATTTCGTTGATTATTTTATGACCGTGTTCCATTAAACACGCCGTTATCGGTTATCATGCCAAAAATTTTCATTGGATTATATTGCCCGATGGTCCTATTTGGTGATTGGGTTAACTGGCAATCTAATCCGATGCAGTTTATTTTATCCATGTATTTTAGGGGATGGTCAGGGTCAAAGGGTCGACAATAACTGTATAATAAAAGTGTCCACGAAACTAAAAGGGAGGAATGGTTATGGTTCTGCGTCAAGCAAAGGACTAACGATGCAGAATTGCAACTTCCGACACCTAAAGTTGTTGAAAAATTGCTCCATTTCCTACTCTACTCAGGTACAGCCCATTCTTTTAACTCCGCCCACCGACACAGCCGAACACAACCCAAAGTTAAAAAGAAAATGTTACATTTAAATATATGAAATTTAAAGATATTCTATTGAACAGCTTTGTACAGCAACTGGCCGAGCTCCTTTAGAAGGTACAAGGAAAAAAATGACTCGCGGACGCAGTTTTTACCACTGCGCGGCGACACTTAATCTTTTGGACTTTGCGGATGAAAATTAATCCGTCGAATGTATTCGACGGCCAATTTGACCCCGAAAACGACGAAACAAATCTATTTTAGCTGCAAGTGCAATCCCTGCTCGGCTTCCGACCACATCCGCCGTAATACCCACCATTACGCCGTTTAATCATTAGGAGGCGGATCGTCCGCTTGTTTTCGATGGAAAAAAAAGAATAAGAAGAACCGCATTAACGACGCCATAGTCGGCCGATAGTAAAAACATGGCGATGGGGATTAATCCACTTGACGGCGGGTGCATGTTTGAAAAAAAACGGAAATAAAAAAATCGCGAGCTTGATTAATCGAAAAGTAAATCGAATGCTTTTGTTTTTTGAAGATGTAACCGCCGTCGTCCAATTTGGAAGAGACCCGCATTCCAAGCTGCTAAACAACGTTCCCTTGACAGATCGTCCTCTCTTCTTCTCCTCTTTTCTTCTCTCCTCCCTCCTTTCACCCTCCAGCCTCCGTCCTTCCCTTAATGCAACCCATTAAGCCTCCATCCAAAATTCTCCTTTCAAACCCCTTCCTTTCCCATCCACTCACACGCACACACGCTACCTTCGTATCTCTCTCCTATCCTTACTGCCCGTAGATTGGTTAATTTCCTCCATCCCCGCCTCCTACTCTATTCGTCCCTCGCCCTACAAGCCCCGATTAATCTTCAGCTCACCACTCCACCCTCTCCCTCTATCTCTCTCTCCCTCCCTCTCTCTCTCCCTCTCTCCCTCCCTCTTTCTCCCTCCCTCTTTCTCCCTCCCCCTTCTCCCTCCCTCCCTCTTTCTCCCTCCCTCCCTCTTTCTCCCTCCCTCTCTCTCTCTCCCTCTTTCTCCCTCCCTTCCTCTCCCTCCCTCTTTCTCCCTCCCTTCCTCTCCCTCCCTCTCTCTCTCTCCCTCTCTCTCTCTCTCTCTCTCTCTCTCTCTCTCTCTCTCTCTTCCTCCCCCTCTCTCTCTCTCCCCCCCCTCTCTCTCTCCCTCTCTCTCTCCCTCTCTCTCTCTCTCTTCCTCTCTCTCGTTTCAAACCCTACTCCGTATCATATCCGAACTTCTGTCTGTTCGTTTTTACCTCTCTTTGTTTTCCCACGAAGCCATGGGTCGGCTCTTCGCCAGTGGGCCGCAGTTCGTTGGACTTGTACGACACGGATTCCTGCCGCGATAGTAAGAGCGAATTCAAATGATAGGGTTTTTATAAGCAGATTTTATGATTCGTTTGCGTTCTTCTTGTTTTAATTCGCCAGCGAATTATCGAGCTCGTCTTACGGGTGAAAATGAATACCAGAATGAAGTATGAAAAATAGTTCGTAGAAATGACTGTGACAATTGTTTTATTTTTCCATTTTTGATACTTAATTATTGAATCCACTTGTTTGTTTATTTTCGATATTTTTACCTATGTATACCACAGGCCTTATGAGATGCAGGGAAATTATTGATTCCCCTTCTATGCGAAAGTATTATACGTCCAAGTTGTTTCAAAAGTAAAATTAACTCATTAACTGTACAAGTTACGGTTAAGGAGTTAATTTTACTTTTGAAACATCCATCTCGCCTTAGTCTCCACCCCCATTTTAATTACGTCCAAGTTGTTAAATATCGCTGCTTCATTAAATACGCTAAAAATTTCCGCACAAACTAACCTAAAAATTCTTCTCAGTGTCAGTAATATTACTATCAGGAATCAAGTTCTTCTACTAAAAAAAATATATTGAATGGAAGGCATAGGAAAAACCTCCCTCATATATATATATATATATATAAATACTACGGAAGAGGAAAGGTAAGTAAGGATATTTAGGGTAACTAGGTGTTGAAGGAAACCCAGTGAACACTTACCGGAAGTAGAGCCGCTGGGGTGTTGGATAGACACATTTGTAGAGGTTAGAGCTTTCGGAATGATCCCTTCGTCAGTACAAAAGAGACAACTCAAATGTGTCTCTCCAATACAAGAGCGGCTCTCCTTCCAGTAAGTGCTCACTGGGTTTCCTTCAACACCTAGTTGCCATATATATATATATATGTATATGTATGTATGTATGTATATACGTATATATTCTTTGGCTCGTTTTCCACTATCCAAACCGAGCCATTTTCTATCACTTCCGATCTCTCTCTCTTCCGCCTTGGCTCCTCTTCTCCATCTCGTTTTTGTTATCTTTCTGCGTGTCACTCACTCTTCCTCCTTTCTTCGCCACCCCTCTTATTTCCTCTCTGAAATGGTAAAGCTTTTTGTCAACCCAGTCGCGTTCCTCGACTTCTCAGCCATCCCTCTCTGCATTTACAGACGACGCCTCTTCCTTCACTCTCTTCCTTTTGATTCTCCCTCCGTTTATACTCTCCTCCGTCTTCCTCTCTCGCAGCCTATTTTCTCTAACTTCCAGCCATTATCCTCCTTGAACCTCGGGTGGGTTCTGCCTCCTCCTCCTCCTCTTCCGCGCTACCAATTTCACCCTTCGAAGGGGTATGGACTCCTCCTTGAGGAGCCTTGACACTTTCAAAATCCCTTAAGAGCCTTTTATGCCATGCCCGCTTTCTCTGCTACCGAGTTCGGTCCCATTTGCATAATTTCTACGTCCTTCCTAGTATTATGCCATTGACTTCCCCAATTCTGTGTCATCTCCTATATATTTATGAAAGTTTGTTTGTTTGTTTGTTTGTTTATGCATCTATACATTTCCACACCGTTAAAGCTAGAGTAATCAAACTTTCAACGGATACTTTCTTCACAAATAGGAAGACCGTAGACTACTTTTTAATCCAAAATGTTTTATATTAATTGTACAAAAAGAAGAATAAATTTGTATGCTAATGCATTGCCATCTAGAGATGGTAAGAAAGAACGGAACAGTTCTTTTCGAACTCTTCTCATGCCTAAACTGTTCAATAAAATAACTGTTCTCATAAATTTCCTGTTCTCAAAGAACAGGTAACTCTACATCTTATACACAGTGAGAAAGGTCGGAAACGACTACTTTCTTATCCGTAATTGGAAGGCGGGGACTGATTAAACTACGCGTGTTTTTCCAAGTCCTACTATTGATTTGAATGAAATTTGGTACGATTTTGGAGGGCTCCCAGAAATAATTCATACGTGGTTTTTGTTTCTCTCAGCCCGTTTTGTTCAAAACGGCGGCCGAGTGAATTCAATACCATGTATCATCTAGAATCCCGATCGGATATGAACCAAATTTCCCCGGGCAACGCCAGGTATTTCTGCTAGTTTCCTATACGTACTAAAATCCAAAAGAAAAATTCTGTTATTGATGCATACCAAGTTACTATACTTTCAATCCTCTCTCCTAACTAAAGTATCCTTCTAAATATCTATCTTGTAAGTTTAATTAATGTAGCTTATTTCTGACAGCCTTATTTGTTTTATTTTTAGCTAACCCTTTCTCAGCAGAAGTTACATAATATGAGAGTGTGGATTTTATTTTCATTAGTAAATCAGTTGTAGAACTTTTATCCTGCATATCGTTGCGTTTCTCTGTTAAGACCATGTCTTTTTCTCGCACTATTTCTTGGATTGTATAATCAAATTGCATTCTCGATTACATTTAACGTTAAATAACCACCATCTTCTCTCTTGCCTCTTCAATGTTCAAACGGAAAATTCTCTTCTGTGTCATTCAAACGTCCTCGACTTCCCTCATAATCCATTTAACTTTATTAAATCCGTAATTCTGGTCTCAGGGTTTTCTCCGGGACCTCACTCAAACTGTCGACCTTGGAATTAACCTACTTAAGTTTTTCGAAAATGATTTCATTATTCCAGTTGGTTACCTTTTCATTTGTTCACTTTGTTTCCAACGATACTTCGCTTGAATTCATTAATAATTTCGTCCGTTTTCATTGAATAGGTATTTCACTTTCATATCTTTCACTTCGTTAATTTTTAAGGTCGGCGATATTCCATTTAAAACTTTCTCTCTCGCTCCTTGTCTCTTTCATTCCTTTCCCTCAGATTCACATATCTCAGATCATCCTAGAACTCAACTGATTTTTTTCTTGACGTTTATTTCCTTACTTTCTTAATGCATACAATTCGTAAGATGATATTCTAAGAAAACTACTCGAATTCGAATTTACATTCTAGTATTTCACCACCATTCGGAGTTTTAGCCTATAGTTTGCTCTTTAATTAGAACTTATAAAAATATTTAATTGCATCTTCGGTATTTTGATTACTTATTTTATTACGACCTAATAAATTCGAAGATTCATGCGCGTTATCTATTTTTGCGAGGTTTTATGCACACGCAGGCATCAGTTCTTCACTAACCCTTGTTTTAATATAGTTTTACAGATAGTCATAGTTTTACTTGAAATAATATCATGGTGATAAAATAATAATTCAATGTTTCACCAAGATACTTAACACAAATCGCCTATTTATATTTTATCACTTCACTCTGTTTCCGTAATTTCTTCTCTCCACAGGCAATTTTCCCTCCTTTTCCCGTTTTCATTTCCTTGCCTTGTTACTTCATCCGTCTTTTCTCCTCCCGATAAATTTTCTCCGTTATAATCTCTTTTCTGCTTATTCCGCCGAGCTTCGCCCTACCTTTTCCGAATTTCTTCCGCACGTTTTCCTTTCTCACGCTTCCATCTTCTCTGACCCGTAACCTCTTTTTGTCCCTCCCTTCTTCTCCTTCCCCCCTCTGTCTCTCTCTCTTTTTCCTCCGTCCCCAACTTCAGCCATGTCAGCCCTTTCTCGTCCAACGATTCCCAATTTCGTCCCTTTCCTGACCCTTTCCCCTCTTCCCTCCTCCTCCCTCCTCCTCCATCTCCTCCATCAGCTTCCAAAGGCGAAGGTTGTCACCCTCCGCCCTCTGCTAAAACCCTCGCCGTCAAACCTCCCACGTATGACACCCCACCGATTTTGCACCCTCTTTCCATCCGAGAGAGAGAGGGGGAGGAAAAAAAACCACTCCCTCCACCCAAATACCCTTATCGGAAAACCCTGACCCAAACACCCTTAAAACTTCCTCGATACCATTCCACGCTCCTCAAAATACCTTACCTACCCACCTTAAACCTGAACGCTTCACGTTTCTTCCCTTTATCCCACTATCTCTCTCTCTCTCCCTCCTTTGTGCCTTAATACTTGTACCTTTCTCCACTTTCTCCTTGGGAGAGAGAGAGGTCTATCGTTCTTTAGGATTCCTCTTGTCTTTTCCGTCCACTTACAAGCTCTCCGCCCCAATCTTCCGTGCGACACCCTTCCCGTTCTTCGTCCACCTCGAGGTCCGCACCCGTCATGCGTAGCTCTCTCCTTTCTCTTCGATCGTCTTTCCCGTCCTCGGTCTATCACGCGTATTTCATCTCCGCTCCTTTTCTCCTTCCCTTTTATTCTCTGCTTTCATAACCGCCTTCGTCTCTTCCCTTCTCCGAACGGCTCGTCACACCCCCCCCCTTTCCTCCCACCCCAAATCTCTCTCCCTCCCTTTTCCTCTCCTTTCCTTCCTCCTCCTCATTCTCTTGCCACGTCTTTCCAGCTGCTTCCCATCATTACCGATTTTGGAAAATGCCTTCTATCTCTCTCTCTCTCTCTCTCTGTGTCATCACCTTTCCTCACTCCGTCCTCACCCCTCCCCCTTTCAGCAAACCGAGCTGGTCCTTGTTTCGCAAGAAGAGAAGTGTTATTTTCGGTTTTAAAGCCTAGACGCCATCAGCGGTGTTATTTGCTAATGCGGGAAACGAGTGTGGGGATGGGAGAACTTGGAGAACGGGCTCTCCCTAATAGGTTTGAAAGAAAAGGGAAGATGAAGGAGATAATTTCGTTTCTACACCCCGTTTCCCCTTTGCGTCTTCGATCGATAAGGATATAGGTTGTGTGAAGGAATGGGTCGGTTTCGATAATTTATTTTGGTGAGTTAGTGATTCTTTTTATTTTTGGGATACCCTTTATTGCGTGTGTTAATTTAATTTATCCTCATTCATATCTGAGTTTAAATGTTAAAGACTTTTGAATCTGTAATGTTGTGTGAAGGAATGGATCGGTTTCAATAATTTATTTTGGTGAGTTAGTGATTCTTTTTATTTTTGGGATACACTTTATTGCGTGTGTTTATTTAATTTATCCTCATTCATATCTGAGCTTAAATGTTAAAGACTTTTGAATCTATAATGTCACGGAAGGTCATAAATTTTCTGCATTTTTATCTCTCTATATAGTCCAATTTTTTCTATTTGACTTATTTTCAGTTGAAATATCAGCAAAGCAATCGCGCGCATTTACAGGTTTCTGAAAAACTATCTACCCAGAATATACACATTGCTATTACAAAATAAAACTTTTTCCACTGTAGATATTTCACATTTATCGATGGAACGATTATCCTAGGTTTATCCTTATGTTTAATTTTAGATAGTCTTTTTTTTTAAATCTGCAATAGCCAGAGAAATAAAAATTGAATTACGCTATCCGATTTATCCAAATAGGATGAAAACATTTCCACAAACTACACTTTAATTATCAGTCAGTTTAAGTACGATATGCTATGTGTGATTAAAGCTGTTTTAGAATTGGGCCAACTTTAAAAAAACCGGTACAACATACATTGTACAAACTTTCTCATATACTAATGCGTCGTTTAGTTATCTTTAGAAAATGAAAATCGTATGAGCCTGTTTTTAGAAAATGCAATTTTTGTTAAAGTTGCCCAAGAATAAACTAGCCTTATATTCATTCATTGAGAAAAATAAAATACGTAGTATTATTGCAGATGATACTCAAGTAACTGTATGAAATTTGATCAAAATCGTTAAAGCCGTTTTTGAGAAAATCGAATTATTGTTAAAGTTGCCTAGAATAAACTAGCCTTATATTCATTTTTTGAGAAATATGAACTATACAGTATTATTGAAGACGTAGACTCAAGTAACTGTACGAAATTTGATCAAAATCGTTATAGCCGTTTTCGAGAAAATCGGATTGTTGTTAAAAGTAAACCACTCTTAATTATTGATCATTGTCAACCATTTCTATGTATACTCCGCTCAGTATGATAAAATACCTAAGTACGAGATTTCATTCATTTTCGTTCTACCGTCTAGGCTCCAGAGCCAGTAACAGACAGACGGCGGCATTGCGAAAACCACTTTTTCGGATTCAGCGACACCTAAAACGTGTATTTCCGTAAAAATCTCGAGGTCGAATTTTTTCGCGAAAACAATACTTTCTCGATACTTCGTATGAGAAAGTAATAAAGAAATCCTTCGGAATTAATCAACTTTTACTCAAGCTGAAAAACCGACAGAACTGCAAGCATTAAACGGCCATTCAAATTCGAATAAAATGAACCGTTCGCGAGCTATAAAAAAAAAAACACACGAGTGACGAAGTCATTTCAGAAGACACTAAAAATCTTCATCGCGACGTTTGCGTCAAAACGATCCCATTCTCACTCCACTCATCCCGCAGCCTTGCTCTCTCTCTCTCTCCTTCCTCTTTTCTCTCTCTCTCTTTCCATCTTCTTCGCCCCCACCTCTTCTTTCAATTTTCCCTTTTCCATCACTCATTCTTATCTCGACACAAATAGTCAAAGTGACTGAAAGAGGAGGGGAGGAGTTGTCGTCGTCGTCCCAGAGTAGAGGTTGGCAGCCAATCATTTCGGCCGGAACAAGCCATTTCTATCGCTATCTCTCCCTCTCTCCCTTCATTTCTCTCTCTTCTCTCTCTCTCTCTCTCTCTCTCTCTCTCTCTCTCTCTCTCTCTCTCTCTCTCTCTCTCTCTCTCTCTCTCTCTCTCTCTCTCTCTCTCTCTCTCTCTCTCTCCAATTACTTAGCCTGAATTGCGGTCGTCATCGCCCTTTAGCCACTTGGAGACACTAAGCGAGTGAGGTGGAGCGAATGTTTGTGTGTGTGTGTGTGTGTGTGTGTGTGGAGGCGTGGAGGGAAGGAGGAAATTGGAAAACGAAGACAATGGGACGAGTACGTGTTGGATGAGAAAGACTGAGGAACGAGTCGTGATGAGAGATGTAGTGTATACACGGTCGCCGCGGGACCTGGATGTGGGACGCAATTCCGTTTTCTCTTTTTTTTTTTTTTACTGCCGCCCTGAAAGCACTCAGCCAAGGAGACGCTAGTGTCCTTTTGTCATGGTCGACCAAGTCTGCGCTCCTCAAAACCGACTCCCATAAATTTTGGCCCCTCTTCCTCGGAATTTCGGGTCCTAATTCCTCGTTGCCTTCAACTCTCTAAGGGCAATCGCGGTTGAATTCCCTATATACTGCCATTACGATTCTAATTTTAAGACTCCGAAGACCTGGATACAAGTCCGTAAGGTTTGTCCGCCAGTATCCACATACGTCTCGTATGTGGATACTGGCGGCTTTGGTTTTTCTTATGGTTAAAATATCCGAGAAAATCGAGTATAAGAGCGATAATAAAAACGGTAAATAGACATTTGTAGCGAGTTTAGTTTTCATCAACCTTGTTGTCTGACGGTGTTAATAATTTTGATTCGGCTAAATAGATTGTTTTACACTCTTCACTTTAAAATAAATTACCGTTATAACCCCTTTAGCAAAAATTAAAAGGTGTTAAATTTTAATGATTTCTAATAACTAAATTTATAACATGAAGTTCTCTATAATAATCAAAAAAATATTCTGCATGGGACTATAGTCCACTTATAATTTATTAACCGATTTTGCACATGAGTTTGGACTGCATTTTTAAATCTCTTAACACATCGTGTTTGTCGTGAACATAAGACGAAATCTTCTAATTTTAAAAATGTTCCCAAGCACGCTTTTTAAGAAACCCCACTGCATTGCCCTTCTAAAGACATCCAGTCGTTTGGTGTGACTTTTTTCCACGAAAATTTGTTTCCTAAATGATTAAATCTCTGATAATTAAATTAATGAATTTTATATTGTGATTTTTTTATCTATGGAGATTCGATTACTAAAATCAACTCCAAACTTCTCTTTTGTTCCCTCTTTAACCTTGTCCATTTTGTGCATGCAGTTCTCTAGGTATCGATCCCCGTAGCTTGCCTTCTCCTCGACCCACCCAGGTCATTTCTGCTCCTTCCCCTTCCACCTCAAACCGCACGCCCATCCTCCGAGACCTTTTTAAACCTCTCTGTCTCTACGAAACGTGGGAGGCGAGGACGATGATTCGTTCGTTCATTCCCTTCCGTCGCTGCCGTCTTGCTCTCCGGCTGAAGTAAAATGAAATAAAAACTCCTCTCCTTCAAATCCTACCAAATCCTTATATAACGTTTCCGACCTGACGCCCACGCAGCATACGTCCTGCGCTCCCGAATCTCCCCTCACCCCTTTCCACTCTTCCCCCCCTCCCCCCCCTTCGCATTCTTCCCGCCGAAACCTCCCTCCAACGCCGCTTTTATCGTCTCATAGCAACCCCCCAGCCTCCTCAAGAAAAAAAATCTCGCAACGCGCGACCAAGCTTCAAACCCTCTCCGCTTCCTCTTTAACCGACCACCTAGAAGAAAATAATAATAATAATAATAATACTCGTGGAAGATGAATATTCACGAAGAGCGATGACGACAAGGGTGAAGCCAATAAAGAAGGAAGAGTTAAGGAGTAAGGATTGGAATGACTCGACGGTGTGTACGGGTGGGGAAAATGTAAGGTGTTTTTATTTTTTCGAAGGAAGGGTAGAAAGAAGAAAGGGACTTTCTGCGAAAGGTACGAGGAGTCCCGAGCCAAGAAAGAGAGAGAGAGAGAGAAATAAGTTATTTTTTAAGGATGTAAGAGTTTCGAGTGAATTTCGCGCGCGTATTTTTTTATTTATTTTTACGGAGAAAAACGAATGGAGGCAGGAAAATCGGAAAGCGAAGAAAAAGGAAAGAGGATGAGTGTGAAATGGGGAAAAGAGATGACTCGAAGGGAAGAGACTTAAGGGAGGAGAGAGAGAGAGATGGGAAAAAGGTAAGAAACGGGCCGGGATTGGGTTTGGACAGGGTCTCTGGGGGAGACGGGCGGGTAGACGGAGGAGGGAATGGATGGGGAAAAGAGAGAAAAAGCGAGAGAAATTTGAGGAAACGAGAGTAAAAAGAGGAGCGGCAGAAGCGTAGAAGGGGTTGAGAGGAAGGGAGGAAGCTGCGGAGAGGGGGGGGGTGGGGGTGGGAAGAAACTTCAAAGAGAAAGAACGGGGAAAGGAGGGAGGAATATTATGAAGTATTGTTCGCCCTAAAGGTGACAAAAAGTAGACCAAGATGGAAGGAAATTCAGCGCGGGTAAAGAAGAAAGGGATGACGGAATTGGAAACGTTATGGTGAAGTAAACAGACAGCAAGACTTATGTTCATCATTGAAATTCGGAGAATTTCGGCGAGCGTGGAGTAAGGACGTCGACTTTTTCTAGAACCATTTTGAAAGTTGTTATGATGCGGAGGTGAGTGGGCATTATAAACCGAAGATTTTGGCGCTGTAAAATAGTATACTTATAATAAGCTGTCGGTATGTTAAACCCTTGTTATTTTAAAAATTTTTCAGACGTAAATCCTTTAATCTCATCATCATGTCGTTGACTTGTGGCGTTTAAGAATTTAAATTTCTATAATAAGGTGGAGTGTTTCCAGTGTCTCGTAAATTAAAAGAAAAATAAATTCGAAAGTTTATTTTACGCTTTAAAAATTGTTTCCTACTTAAAATATTTAATTTTACTAACTTGTGCTTATCTTTTAATTTTATAATATTGCGATGCATTGGTTTACGGCATTGTTTCCTACAGCGTGTCATTTCTCACTTCTTCGTATTGAAATCGAGCTCTTGTTACTAAGAAGAATACTTCCGACTGTTATATTCCCTCCTCGAGGATTTGATTAAGAACATATTCGAAAGTATAAGAACAGATTAATTTAAGCTCATAAAAACTAATAGACTTTCCTGTATTGCTTGGGATTTTTATTTGGTAAAAATATTATGGTCGATAATACTAAAATCAAATTTATTACTAAAAATAATTGCGTTTCTTATAGAAATACTTGTGAATAAGTGCTAAATATAGACCCAACAGTTTTGAAAAAATAGAGGGAGTTAGGATAAGTATTGGATCCAATAGAATGGATAAACGGTCATTGCTAAATGGAATGAGCTAACGTGAATGAACGAGCGGAAAATTATTGAAAAATGTCAATTCAAATATAATTATTTACTACCAGTAACATAGCTTGTCATTTTTATTTGCATTTATGCATCTCAACCAAATAATCTTACCATCATCGTAAAATGAGCAGTAATGTTTTCATACTGAAAATGTTGTAAAATATGCCACATTCGAAACTGGGGTTAATTCAATCGAGATCAAGCCAGTTTCATTAGAATTCATGTCATTTGTGTCCTAATTTTTAAAGTTAAGAAAAATGCAGTTTTAAAAAAATAAATCTTCGCTGCGATTCGGCTTTAATGAACCATTACAATCGTTTAAAACTTAAATTCCTTCGGCAACGTGTATTCTTCAAAATAACTGAAATTTTCCTACCTTTCCTAATCCTACGCCTCAAGACTTAAAATATAGATTAACTAATCTCCTGAGTCTAATAAAGACTCTGCGAATCTAAAAGCTCAATTCTTAAATTAAATTTAAAAAAAAAAGGAAAAATCACGATCAGATTTCACAGACAGACGGAGTGGCACAACAAGCGCGTTAAGAAAAATGAAGAAATAACGCCGTAAATGATGAAAAAAGTTAAGATGGTGAGAGGAGATGAAGGGTAGGAACGCTTTAGCGAGATGGAGAAAAAGGATTGATGCGTAGTCGTTGAAGAAGCGGAAATGAACGAATGGAAGAGAGAGAGAGAGAGAAGAGAAAGGAAAATAGAGAGAATAGACGAAAATTCGTGCTGTGCGGATGATGTGTGTGCGTGAGTGAGAGAGAGAGAGAGCATGGGAGGAATTGGCTGCTTAAAAAATAAGAGAGAGAGAGTTGAATTGCTTTGGGGGAGTGGAATAGAATGAAAAAGAGTGCAGTGCGAATAAGTGAATGGGAGGAAAGAAAGGAGGATGTGAGAGAGAAGGAGATGAAGAGGGCAATGAAGTTCAAGATGGATGGTGAGCGGTGGAAAGAGGATAGGGGGAGAGTAAGGAGAATGGGGGAGGAGGGAGAATTTGGGATGGGGAAGAATTGGAGAGAAGATGGGAAGAGGAGGGGGAGAGGGGGACGATGAAGGCTACAGGAGATGGAAAGAAGTTCTTAAGGAAATAAAGGAATTTTTCCTCCGGGCAAAGACAGGAGAAAAATGGAGAAGGGGGGGAGGGGGGAGGGGGGTGGGAGAAATGGTATAAAATTGAGATGACTGAAGGAAGGTTCGTCGATACGGTCGTAGTTTATTTATCGCGCGCGCGGCAGGGGTGAACTAGGTAAAAAAAAAAACAACTATGGTACTTCGAACGAAGTGGGTTAAGGTCGGGATACAAATGCTGAAATTGGTGGGAGCGTGATGAAGACGCGACCTTGAAGGGAGGTCCCCCTAGCTCCTGAAGATAATAGACGAATGCGTTGGGTGGAAAAATTGTTCGTTCGAGGAGGAAAGCAATCAAAACTTCTTAGACTATAAATACAAATTAGTTCCACGATGCTCCTTTTAAACTGGCTCGTCGTTGGATGAGCGTCGGTAGAGAGACTCTCCTAAATTAATCACGGCTTATTTATTTTTTTTACAAAACTTCGATTGCTATTGAGATGTTACAGTTTATAAGAAAGGCTGGAGTAGCGGTGGTCTAAGGACATTACAGTGAAACTGATTTTCGTTTAGAGACGAACTATGTAATTCAAAAAATGATCGATTTACGAATCTTCACTTCCATGTTGTAGATTTTCCCCTACAATGTAATGCAAGTATCATAATCGAGATTAATTAGATTGAGCTTAGAGTAACTAGAGTATTAGCCGAAAAAACATAACCTAAGTTTGGACGACGAATACAGCCAAACCTCCGGGGTTGGGCCACTTAGCGGCTAAGGGCGGAGCCCCTAATATTTTTTTTAAAATTTTAATTAGTTGGTATCGCTGCCAAGTATAATCGAATAATGACTCAGGAATTTCAAAGCGTACCAGTAAAACGTATAGTGAGTGATATTGAATGATAACAATAATATAATTAGCGTTAAAACATTACCTACTGAAGATTATTTGAACAAGGAATGGAAACGAGAAAAGTAAGAAAGAAAATGAGTGGATGTTAGTAAAACAAAGCTTACCCATTCATAGTTCCTTTATTTTTTATGAAACCCTAACCACGCTCCATTGTGGAGCTAGCCGTGCGCGATTTTTTTCAACCCCCTGTTACGTCACCCCCTCTTCCCTATTTCCAACGTCGGCATAAGAAAGAAGACTTTGTGAAGCCAACAGGTGTAGGCGGTTACTTAGAAAAAGACCCGTAGCGAAATTGGAAGCGTAAGAGTCTTTGTGGTAGGACGAATGGATAATGGAAGTTGGAGTAGAGAGAGAGAGAGAGAGAGAGAACAGGTGCTGCGTGGGTCGGTAGAGAGAGAGAGAGATTGGAGGAGGGATAGCGCACAGAAGATTAACTGAAGATTGATTTTGTACGGAGCTCTGTCGGGCAGAGGGAAAGGACTAAAAGGGCCTTGGATTGGAGATGTTAGCGAGTGGAGAGATAAGGACGAGGGACTACGTCAGTGACAAGATGGCGGGACGTCGTCTGAACAAGGATCTCCTATTGTGTATGTATAGGATGAGAGATAGGACCTACTAGACGGTTAAGGGGGAAAAAAAGAGCCTAGGACCGAAATACAAGGAAAAGTAGAGTTTTTGGGAGAAAGGACTGGTGGCGTACGGAGGAGCTCGCTTTGTTTTCGACGGGAAACGAGGCCATTTGTTGTTCCAGTCGTAGGGCGTGGTATCCTTTTAGTTTGGCTTTTGTCTTGCTGTCTTTTAAGAAGGACATAACATCCTATATGAAATTGCTTCAAAATGGGTTCGTGACATTCTTTTGAAATATTCAAAGTCAAGTCAGTTATTTCAGATCCTTGCTGATATTAAATAAGTAATGATATAAATTAGCATTCTCTGCAGTTTTGGTGATTTAATCAGGAAGTTGGTAATATTTTTTCAAAGGACGATTTTTCTTAAAATCATAACACGATTCTATGAAATATTGCATTTTATAAAAACTGTTCCAAAATAATAAGTTAATTTTGATTTCATTTCAGTTGTTATTATTATTGGTTTAAGAAGGAAACCCCGTTAAACTGTTCACATTTTAATTATATTAATATAAATATTTATGTAAAATATTAATTTTCCAGACATTTATCAATTCCTCGAAAAAAATTATTTAACAAGGTCATCTTTTATAATACTTCCATACTGAAACTCGCTAATGGAGTCATATTTTCTTTTATTCATCTATAAAGAGATCTACTGTTTAGCTTAACGTTCGATAGCGAGGGCTTTTTAACATCTATGTACCGAATATTTAGCAAATCGTGAAATATTAACTTGCGTATAATACCGTAAAATCTTTTAAGTTTATCCTGCGCCTAATAAAAATGGATATTCGGATTTAAATTATTCTCATTCAATTGATTTTTTTAATCAGCTAAATTCGGTATTTGTTTAACGGGAAATGTGATAGCTCGTCTACAAACGCGACTTCGTAGGTCGATTTAAAAAATGAAAGAGGGAGAAACTACATACGATAGAAAAATCTATCTCGTAAAAACTATCACTGTGCTTACGTTTCCAGAAATGATGCCTTTGCAAAAATGTTTAAGAAAAAAAAACAGTCGCTTTTTCACAAAACATTCACGATGGAACATTAAACGAACGTTTTTTTTTGCGATTCGAGTAACGCGAACTTTTTTATCGTGGAGATGACCCAGAAGTGACTGTCCTTTGGAGTCGGAGAAATTTTCAACGGTGTTATATGAGCAAAAAGAAAAACACTCCGATGGATACGAGTCCTTATATCGACGCGATTAGAAAATAAAATTTAAATCGTTTTAAACCCTCTCCTATCTGTAATTAATGGATCCGCGTCAGTAGGGAGGCGAGAGAGAGAGAGAGGAATGACGCTCTATACGATAAAGAGAATAAACGCTCTGATAAATAATTCGCCAGGCAAACCGAGGCGTTGTTTTAGCTAAAACGTGCGACGAGCCACGCGTTCCTCTCTCGCCGTGCCGTCCTCCTCCCATCTCCCTCTCTTTCTCCCTCCCTTTCTCCCTCCCTCTCTATCTTTCTCCCTCCCTATTTCTCTCTCCCCCTCTTTCTCTCTCCCTCTCTATCTTTCTCCCTCCCCTCCCCGTCTCCAACACGCTGGCTGAGTCAAAGGGAACAACAGACCGCATATCACGTTCGCGGCTGAAATGTGTGCGACAGGCACGTCGCCCTCACGCCGGAATTCACGAATTCCCGATCCCTCACTTGGCGCAATTGCGCGAAAGAGTTAGCCTAGAGAGAGAGAGAGATAGAGAGAGGGGGAATTCACAAGGCCTGCCCATCCTATCATTGGCTGAATAATGGAATTTCGACATTGCTGGAGTTTTATCCCTCTCTCTCTCTCATTCTCTCCAGTCTCTAGTACGCGCTCTTTTAACGCATCGTCGATGTTCGCGCACTCAAGTTTGGAAGAAAGTGATGTCAGAATTTTCTCGTCTTTCGTACATCGATTGCGATCTTATTTTTCGGCTAATCCTATTTTTTTAAATTGAAGAGGCGTTAATTGTGCCAGGACGCGTAAAAGGCGAAAAAGAATTAATTCCAAAAATAACACGAGAATTACTTTTAAATGGGTTAATGTTCCGTATTTAGGTAATGATTAAAATACTTGTGTTTTTTATGTCGTGTAAGAGCTTTGGATAAAGAGGTAACAATTTTGGAATACTGTTTAAAAGTTTTATTAGTAAAGGAATGTATTTCGTGGATAAAGGCTTTCTTATTATCCCGAAGCCTAATTTATTTCGAATTTAACTATGCAGGCTTTAATATTTCAATGGACACTTTATGTTTTGGTATTTTTTAAACTTGAAAATCCAGATATCCGTTTTCGAGATGAAAATTATTATTTCGATTTCAAATATTTTGTGCTACATAACGCAATTCCAACTTGAATGAAATCTTTATATCAGTTAATGTGTGCGATCATCGTTAACTTTAGGTCGCATTTATTTGTTGTTAACGCATCACCATCAATTTATAAGAGGAAAATTATTTCCCGGTCGACCAATCAACGTTTCCATAGCGTTGCTTTAGGATTTATTTACTCGACATAGTTGTTTCGCGGCACTCCTAACAGTCTGACTTGAGCATTTGAGAAACCCCGCCTTAAGCTGTCGTCTGTTATCTTATGGCGAAACCGCAGCCATTCACATGCGGCTCTCCTCGCAGATTCCAAAATTTACGTTGCAGTATTGCTCGTCCCAGCCGGACGAGTGCGTGGAATACGAATTAGGAGAAGGGTAGACAGGGCGCACGAGAGGACACAGACACGCATGCACACAACACATCACACACAACACATCACACACAAACACATCCCCAAAAGCGGCGATGGGCCTTCTCCGTCTCCCTTTCTCTTACTACCCTTTCTGGAACACAAGCAACCGCGAATGGGCGACCGCTGGTGCCGCAGGGTTCTCCTGCTGCTGCGGACGCCATAAAAGGGAAAAGGGTTTTACGGCGGAAGAAGAGGGAAGGAAGGTCTGTCTCTCTCTCTCTCTATCTCTCCCTCTATCTCTCTCTCTCTGTATATCTCTTTCTCTCTCTCTATCGAGAAGGAGAGGGAGAGTGAGAGATAGGAAGGACTTCCGGTCGGCCGACGTTCCTTTAACCAGGACGTTACCACAAGGGATATAGCCCTCTCAACATCGTCCACGTCCTTAACCGAAAAAAATTATATCCTCAGCTTCTTCCTCCTCTCCCCCTAAAAAAAACCGTCTTCTTACTTTTCCCTTCGGAACACGCGCCAGCATCACTGTCACGTACCGTATGTCCGATTCCAAATCCCTTTCTTATTTTTCTCTCTCTTCTTCCTACCCCGGCCGTCGTCTTCTCTTTTTTTTACACCGGGTCTCCAAAAAAAGTCCTTTTTATCTTTTGGTCCCATCCCTCCCTCTCCCTCCCTCTTCTTCAGCCCTCCCATTCATCTCATCCGCCTCGCGTAACGTCGAAAGTATAGTCACCGAAGGAGTTTATTTCTTTTTCTTTTCTCTCTCTTTATCTTCGAGGCGGAGGACTTTCGAGGTTGCCGAACTCGGCTTTGGCGGTCCCGATTACCTCCTCTGATTTGATGGAATGCGGCATTTTTTCGCGTTTTATTTACGGCGGCGTCGTCGCCGTGGAAAATTTCTCATTAGTTGGGATGGGTTATTTTGATTGCCTCGGAAAATTTGACGAGCAAGTCCTTTATTTTTACTTCGGCTTTCGACGAAAATTTTACAAAGAAAGTCGCATGTCTCGCGTCCCTTCTTTTTTAAATTGAATTTGTTACTTTATGTTCTGCAGCGTCGACTGCAAGAGTTTAAGCGAAATTGTTCTCTTTATTTAAATTTCAGAGGTATTTAGATGAGTTGGTGTTTGTCAACGTGTTTTCTTCTGAAACATATACGTTTTTTTTAGCAAACGAGCGACCTGTTATATATTCTACCCGCTTTAAAAAAATGTTATTTTAAATAAAAAGATGTTTAATCCAAGGCCAGTTAAAAATTTAGCTTTTAAATGTGTAAAGGACGGCATTAAATTGAAAATGTAAAAGTTGCATTGACGCATTTCTGGAAAGATATGTAAATGTATGCTGTTATAGTCTGTTCACTTTCTTAAGTCTCTTGACCTTCATAGAGCAAGTAGCCAATCACGAACATTTCCCCTTCCGTCGCCCCTGACAACTTTCGCGCGGGAGGACAGATACCCAATCAAGAACAGCAACAGCAAGGAAACGGCCGTAGAAATGGCAACGCAGACATATGTGAACGCTTCGAGAGCAAGAGTAACACTGAGTTCCCCCCACTACCTTCCCAAACGAACCGTCTCCTATTGGCTGCTGCTAACAATAAGTGGCGTCTTCAAGGTCAAGAGACTTTAGATACTGAACAGAATATAGTATATTTTAACTTTAATAAGACGTAAATTAGAAACGTCGATACATTTTATTCGTTTTAATTATGAATTGATTATACTAATTAACGCCTTTCAGTACCGCTTTAACTTTCAAGAAAATTTTGGAAATGAGCTTTTATAAACGTCGCCAACTCGATCGCATGAATTTTCGACACCTATCATTTAAAACGAGAAATATTCCGACCTAGGTGTGTGTGTGTTTGTATAATGTGAACGCAGGCACACACGCATTCACTCGAAACAATACCGCGAAATTCACCAAATCGATATCACGGAACGCTTGTCTCATTCCTCATGACCAGGTGTGTGTACGTGCGTATTTTTCCCAACGCGAATAAAATACATAATCGTTTACGACCTCCAGAGCGTGTGATAGCTTTATGCATTTTTTCCCCTCTTCGTTCCTTCGAAGTAGAGAGGACATTTTATATAAATATATTTTCCGAACGACGCCGTGGTTGCGCTCCTGGGCTTTCATTTCGAATTTCACTTATTTATGGGATTCCGACGGAGAGAGGATGGAAAGAGAGAGTGAGAGAGAGAGTAGAATCGAGCCAAGCATTGTGTTCGCCCAGACGAGGAGAGAGAATCGTTCGACGTTTTCGACGTCGATCTGCACTCGATCGATTTATCGCGGACGCCAATTTCGAGGTGGTCGCTTGAAAAGCAATTGATGCGCGGTTTTATACGCTACGCCGTGAAAGATTCTATACACACACACACGCACGCCCGCATGTTCACACACACGATGCATTCGTACTTTCGATCTTCCCTTTCGAGCGAACCGGGCGTTCTCTCTTTTTTTTTCCTTCCCTCGTTCGCGACTTCCCTTCCCTCCCCCTCTTCCCCCCTCCTCCGCCCTCTTTTCGGTACCTTGGTATTGCACCCGTTCTTCTGGATAATGGACCGCTCGCCCAACTGGGTGAATTATTCATGCCTCCGGGATGCACGGTTTATGGCGGGGTTGGCACTGAAAGCGGAGTTAGAGAGCAAAATGTGTGTTGCGGGTTACGAGGAATGGGGAGGCGAGGAGATTGAGAGGGAGCGGACGGAAAAGAGACTCTTTGCGAGAGAGAGAGAGAGAATGAACGAGTGCAGGTAGTACGTAGATTGTGTGTGTGTGAGAAAAAGTATTGTAAGTCGTACTTTTAATTCTCGATTGCTAGATGCTGATGATTTTTTTTTCTGCTCTACTTACTTTGGAAGTCGAGAGAATATTTTTTTCTTCCTATTTTGAAGTGGTTTAGAATCCTTGAGGTAACGATTTGATTACTCATTAAAATGTTTCATCCAAGGTTTATAAGGTAAACAAAAGTAATCGATTTACGTAAGGTATTGACGGAAACGTTTAATTCCTCACGATTTGAAATCAATCGTTCGCTGAGCTTCGTTCTGCCTGTGGAGAAAATGAAATGGGAGTTATTCTCTTTAATGGCAATCTGTCTTGTTTAAATTTATAGCGATGGAAATCTATAATTGTGCTTCGCGCAGATGGGAGTATCTTATTTTCATAAATGTTCTTATTTCGCAATGGGCGAAATTTTAAAGTATTTAGTAATTATTTTTAGTTGGGCTTGTTCTAATTTTGTTTTGCTCATATTTAAATTTTATTCGGGCACAAATTATTTATAGTTGAAAAAAGGATGAATTTTTGCCTAATATGAACTATTAGGAAATACAACCTAGCTCCAGCAACCATAAAAAGGTTGGGAAAACCAGATGAGAATTTCGGCCATAAAACAGGTGTCATCGGTGGTATTTCTCCTATTATAGATTCAAAAAAATATTTAGAACCCATCATTGACTCGCCGATGACGTATGGTTTTTTAAGCAGAAATTTACACCTCTTCCTCCCAAATTTTGATGATTGCTGGTAAAACTTAGGTTTTCATTTTGATTTTAGACATCACGTGAGCTCGATAATTTTTTAATGAATTAATATGTAAATCATCATGCCTGAGATCTGTTGAGAGAAATATATCGTTTTCCTAATTCACATAATTTTAAGTAATGGAAGTGAAACATGGCACGAAAACCAACGTAGCAACACTTTAACCGTCATATTTCAAAGTCAACGCAATGACTCTTTAATTCGCCCCTTGAGAATTTTCCCAATTACTCGGGAACGATAAAAATTCCGTCTTTGGTTCCATTCTGTTATTCCCCGCATTGCATAAAAAAAGAGCCTCGGAGCGTAATAGCATTTTTGTTCCACTCCACCCCGTTTGTCTGGCACCTGATACATTTGCCTATTGACCACCAAAATCCCCGCCTGGTGTCGTTAGACACCTCTTAGACTCTTGCGCGCGGAGAAACGATTCGCGCGCGCGGTGCACGGGCGCCGTTGGAGCAAATTGCCGCACTCGCAGGTGGCGTTTGACCTCGCGGTGCGCTCACTCAAGGTTCTTTTGAAGGGAGATCACCTCGAGAAATTTCAAACTCCGTCCGCACTCTGGGGTGTCGACGTGGCAACGCTGCCTTGCCCTACATGCTTTTTTTATTTCCCGCGTCTCGCTTTGAGCGCGACACTCCTTTACAGTGATTTCGACCCGCTCGCGATTCAGGAGACGGATGGAACCGAGCAAAAGTTAACGGATGAATGTTTCAGAGGTATGAAAAAAAATATGTAGCCTTACTCTCCTAGAAGCGATTCACAGGGTGTTTTGGTTTTTAACCTCCGTGTAAAAGGCGGGAATTAAGATCCGTCCGTTCGCGTAGGAAAGGTCAAATCGAGCGTGATCTCTCTTCTATAAGCGTGATTCGCGAGAGCAAAGGTAGTGTTCGCCGGGAGTTTTCTTCGCTCAAAAATAAAACAGCAACAAAATGTCTCTCGCGAATCGATAAAAAGGCGGCAGACCGCCATTGGAGGAGGAACGCTCCATTTCCATGAAAAATGCCTTCATTGTGACTGGTGTTATCGATCGCTGCCTTCATAAGCTTCCGCGGCAACAAAGCGTGGTGGACTGCTACCAAGTTATACGGGTTTATTTCTCTCCCGGTTTTAACATTAGATTGTCGCTGGTTCTGTACCGGGCAATTTTCCCACGGAACACAAAAAATTTCACAGTATTTTTTGATCGAAACGACTGATGCATTCCTAACTATTCATAATGTTCTCCTCTTTGCACTAATTTTATGAGGTTTATTATCATTAATTATTACCCGCGTGATATCGCCTTGGATAAAGTTTCCTATTCGTGCATTAACAGCTCTCTCACGATGACAATTTTCCTATGTGCATACTTTTCGCATTGTTTCATTTTTTTGAAGGAACTTTTTTTCCGATGCGTGGGTTGAAAATAATATTACCTTGAAATTTTTATAAAGGAGTTTGCGAAATATTCAAATAATTTTAAAGATGCATTTTCAGTGTTATGTCGATCTTTTTTTTACCATTTCCCCTTTTATAATTTGCATACACCATCCAAATTTTTGGCATTGCTCGTTAATTAACTATGTTGCTAAGCATAATAGTGGCACAAATTTCCTGAGACCTTCAGCGTAACTTCATCTCCACTTTGAATGCGCAAATTTTGTTATTCTCCTACTCCTCCAAGATCGTCTCCCGCTGTAAGAAAGCCCTTGCCTTTGGCAATGAAATGCTATTATTCTTCGCTTAATTTTTCTCGGTTACTACTATATAAACTAATGAAAACTCATTTTAAAAGGCAAAATATTATTCTATCATTACATTCCTCGAAGATTCATTTGACGATTCGCCTTAATCGCATCATTTCCAGACTTGCCAACTTCATGTTTAAAAATGGTTTTCTGTGCTTAAATTTTCCTCATCTTCTTCATTTACTGCACCTATGCTCTTCTGAACGTTCAGAATGAAAATTACATTTTTGACACGTCTCATTCGAATGGCTTCCTGTCTAGTGTAGGACTCTGATACATATATTTTGATTCCAATGATTACTAGTCACTGTCCTCAAAGGCGTCTTTAAATCAAGTAATGGTTTTAAACCATATTTTCCTGCCACGTTTTTCTCTTATCCTCAAACTCCGTAACCTTCTTTTGTTTTTTTATCGCTCTGGCGGGACACCGATCCATTCAATCAAGCTTGTCATGAAACCCTCAGAGGCAATTCGTAGTATGTTCTTATTTTTCTCCGATATCTCTCCGTATTTATTCATCTAATAACTACATATGGCTTATTAGTATAACCAAACTAGCATTAATCTCGCTTTATGTAATTTTAGTTGAACGTTCGATTGATTCTCTGCCAGACATTTCCTGAATAAACCTTCGGCTAATATCCACTCTTCATTATCTGACAAATTTCCATGGACTACTCTGTTTGACAGAATCGATATCCAGCGCAATTAGGAACCATTGCTGAACTTTGTGAGGAGCATAATATTTTTGTACGTGATCAGGGTCTTTTATAACACACATTGTGCGTATATTGTATTTGTCCATCTTAACATTTTTACATTTTGGTGTATAAGGGAATAAATATTCAAAACCGTAACCTTTCCAATTTTCTTTTTAGAACCTCTTCTTCGTCATTCTATAATTCCCTGCTCCCCTTTCTCGGGGTCCGTATATTTGTTAAAGAATCCGCCAATTAAGTTAAAATTACGCGGTTATGCTCTTCCAAATCTGTAGTTCTATACGCTTGATCTGCTTTTAACACAAGAGAATAGCTTGTTTTTCCCGTGACGTCACAAAAAGCTGTCATAGGATGGTCGACTTGTCTTGTAGAATAGATGACTGGAGGAAACTGGGGCGCCTCTCGCAATCTTTGGAACAAGACATCTCACTCTATCGTGCATACGCCGCTCCCATTCCGTCACGATACAAACTTTGCGATCGATACTGACGTCCTCACAGTTTCTATTAATTCTTGATAGGCAAATGTCCTTTTTTGTTGTGAATTTCTAGCCGTCGACACCATAAATATATTATTTTTATTGATGAAGTATTATTATTTTCGAATTTTTAATCACATTATTTGCATTCTCTGGATAAATATGTCCGAAGTCTAACAACAGAAGGGCGTCCATGGTTATTTCTTTGTGTAGGCATATAGTCACTTTAGTCCGGTCTATAAAGATCCTGACTTGATTCCTACATTCCCCTCCGATTTCTCTAAACCTCAATATATCAATTTACGTGACTAAATATGGGTGTGACAAAGTCGGAAGTTTATTCTTACAGAGATATACACTCGTACCTAACCTTTGATTTTTCATACGCGGTTTTCATAGAAAAAACGAAAGGGTATATGGTGTAATAGCATTAATTTTATGTTAACCTATCAGTAAACATTTTTTACAAACGACCCGTTTACGTACCACTTTCTTTCATGAAATAAAAGTACCCAATTCTCCATTAAGCTCGCAAAAAAAGCGATATCAACGTAAAAGTCGGCACATGCCTTGATTATTCGCGTTGCGGATAAAATAACGGAATACGTAGAACGTGTAGCATCCACCATAATCAAATATAACATCTCGAGAAATGGATTATGCTTGTTCGCAAAAGGCAGGAGCGTCGAGATGTTTTTTTCCTTATCCATACGTAATGTCTGGATGGAATAATAAATCAAGTGATTTGTGACTGGAAAGATAATAGTGGGAGGGCGAAATTCCATCTCCCTCCGCAGTCAACATCCTCCTCCTCCTCCTCCCGGAGGCTTCCTCTACCCACCCCTCCATCCACTCCTCGTATCAAAATTCCGAGCGCAAAGGTCTTACGGGATCCTACCCTTCGCTATATAACCCGAGAAAATTTATTCCGCTCGCTCATCCCAAGGATAGAGTTCTCGATGACGGATAAAATTCAATCCCGTTGTTCCATTGCAATCTCATCCGCAGACAGAGAGGTGTACTATAAGGAACTCTAAAAAAAAACACCAATCGCCATGTGCCAAAGGCAGTACTTACTGGTGCGGGGTTTGTCATTGTGCATCTAGTGAAAAAGTTTCGCTCCGCATGCCACCCTATTATCTCTGTTATTTTGAGTTTGTAGGTTGTTTTAAAAAATGTAAACAATTTTAAAAGTTTGTTGTCAAACTTTATCATAAAACTACTTTTACCAGAAAGAATCAGCGCGCCAAGTTTTAGCGCGTGAACATTTCCACGTCTAAGTTGATGTTGTGCCTGTTCAAGCAATATTGACAAGTTTCCTTTCCTGCCAATTTATTACAACAGCCTAGTATGATATTCTGTTTATATCACGAAATAAGCTATCTATCAAGCTGACAATTGATAAAGCTCAATGTGTAACTGGTATTTGACCCCATATTCAGTTTAATGTGTCATGCACAATTTAAATGTGAGACAATTACCTTCATAAAATGAGCTCCTCGTGACAGAACCTCTACTTACACCGTTTCGGAAATAGATAATATCCGAAATTTTCGGTTATGCATATATCTCTTTTGTGTGCATGTGCGAATTCGTGTCCGTATTTCTCTATATTAGGGCAATGTTCAAACAAACATTCACAGAAAATCATGAAAACGAGCTACATTTTTTTAATTCCCCGACAAAATGAATGCAGAATAACCTTTTATTTTTTGAGGAATTCGGGGGAAAAAATAAATAAAACACATGCCTTAAGAAAATAGCAAAACGCTTCAGGTTTTGACGAGACTTCGACGCCCACGGTCAGCGCATCGGCACTGTTTACATGGCTGGCGGGCACATTCCGTCCAAATCGCTTAGACAGATGATGCTTGGAGTAGCAATGAAACGAAACCGTTCGAAAGTATCACGCGTTTGCCGGTTTGATAGCGTGTCCGCGGTATTATCGACCCTTTCGGAGAGGAACGATCCTCCAGCCACTTCGGCATGGCGGAGGACATTGAGATGGATGGAACCTCCCCCGGGAAGGGCCCCCGAAGAGGTATCAGAATGTGAACGGAGGAGGGAGAGGGAGAAAAGGAGTGTTGCCACGGGGATGCTGCGGACGGTAACTCCCCCCTCCCTCTCCACCCTCGTCCCCCTTCCATCTTTTCGTCCCATTTTCTTGAAGGACGGAGGCGCGCAGCGAAACGAAATGGATGGCGTAGGGAAACTCGAGAGGAGTATGAAAAAAATAGGAGGGAAAGGAAGTTTTTGGAGATAAGAAGACTTTGAGGGTAAAGATAGGAGGATGGTTATGCGTAAAAGGGTTTTAGGGACAAAGAGAGAGAGAGAGAGAGCTTTTTTTTAGAAGGCTTAAGAGAGAAAGACAATCCCGATAAAGAGGTAAATCTGTACTCTACCGCAATTGTTTCGCCTCATCATTCTTCCGAATAAGTCTTCCGCGACACGGTCGCCGCCTACGCTTTCCGTCCTTCGGTTATCATCCGTGCCCTAAAGAGTACTTTTCATTCTCTCCCAAAAAAACTTCGCTGGTGGATTTAAAAATAATCTCTTTACAACCCTCCATATTCTCTTCCCGTCCCATTTTTGCTCATCTCTCGCATCGTTCCTAATCCCCAAATCAATCATTTTTTTTCGTCAAAGTTGGTTCTTTCGTGGCGGACCGGTCAACGATGGAGGCTCTATTTCTATTTCCTAATGGCGTTGCGTCGGTTCTGCTTGGACTATATAAGGTTTTTTATATATACGGTGCGGTTTCGCCCGAACAGGTGGTGTTTTTCGTGCGAAGCGATATTTTTTTTACCGGGCAGGGCCCTGCTCATCTTTTTCGAAACGTTATTTTTTTCGCCCGTTTCTCTCTACGTTTACCCAACCTATCTTTTAGGCTTCGCCACATTTTTTAAAAAATTCCCATCTGGTAATTAAAAAGAAACGGTTCGTCTGCTTCTTTCGGAGCTCTCCGTCGATTTTTTTCACTTGGGATGAATTTTTCTTCTCATTTATTTTTTCCTTAGTATTTCACATTTTCGTGCGCGTTTTTCGAAAGGTGATATCTTTCCGCTCAAGCCACTCCCAACCCCTTTTCCTTCTTCCGATCTCTGGGTCCTCAACGGACCGTGAGATTCGTTTTTCTTTTATTTATTATTCTTCATTCTCCAATTTAACAGCTTTATTCAGGAGACGATTGTACGACAAAACGTCAGAAAGGATAAAAGGTGAGAGAATGAAAATTCTCTTTGTTTCTCCTTTAAAAAAAACTTCGACTTTCTCTGACTTTTATTTTCTCTCTTAATTTTTTCTTACGGTCGCTCACTTCCGATCTCCACCTCGTTGCCTTTTCTGATATCATGCTTCTACAATATTTCTTTCTTTTATATATTGATGCCTTTGAACGTTTTTCATTACTTTCTCTATACATAGTATGGGGAAAGTATTGTGATCACGAAAAAAATCGACTTCGAGATTTCAACGGAAATACACGTTTTGAGGTCCCTTGAACACGTTTAGACTATTTTCGGAATAGTGTCTGTGTGGATGTATGTGATTGTGGGCGCTCTAACTCAAAAGGTACTTGCTATATGGTTACCAAACTTCATATATAACACTTTAGCGTGAGCAAAAAGAACTGATTAGTTTTTGCACAATAACGGTTAACCGGAAGTCGAGGTTTATTCGAAACCCGATTCGGTTTTTGCAATATTTCTCCGTTAAAACATCATTATTGTATACAATTCTATACAAATGTTATAGAGAATGTAATTACAACTTTTATTTGAAACAATTTTCCATAGCAGTTGTTTAGGAATTATTTATAAATAATCGGTTTTTTCGGTTTCCGTCAAATATCTCCTTAAAAACGTCGTTATTGGTAATCTTCGTGAGGACCAAAGTTGTAGAGAATAATATTTCTTCCAAGTTTTGTTTGAAACAAATTTTCGTAGGACCATCCATTTCGGAGATATTTTACTTTTTCGTAATTTCCAGTATACAGCGCCACCACCATGTAGCGGTGAATTCTGTAAACATATTCAAAATATAATTTACGGCAATAAGAACGACTGTATCCTTTTACGATACGAAATAATAATTTTGACTTATAATGCTATTCATAATAATTTAAATATCTATACCCCAAATATGGAGAAAGTCATGTGTTCGCCACATCATATTTTTTATTAATGACTCGCCCTTATAAGAAGACAATTTGCATCAAAACTTTCCCTGCAGTTTAGTTTCGCTGTTACTCTTTTCTGTCGCGTTATTGGTATCATCTGTGCTCTCTTCTTGCGCTTTTCTATACGTTCTTCCTCGCTATACATCAGCCTGTAGGAAAGGAAACCCATCCCTCCCAGTTCTACCTTTCTCGCCGGAGTGCTTAATTCTTTGAATCCGGAGAGCCGTCCTATGAAAATCCTACACTTTATCCTGCCTCTGTTTTTTTCGTCAATTCTTTTAGCAATCCCTTCTAACCAATGCACCTCTTTTAGCTATTCTCCTCTCTATTTTATTTCTTTTCACGATTCTCTTATTTTAATCCTGATATTTCACTTAAGAGCTCTGTCATTTACTCCGTTCTCTATCTGAATTTATCTTTTGCCATACCTTTTGGTTCCTTTTTATATCTTCCTTATGCTCCCGTACGCATATGCTCTTGACTGTGATTTGATTTCTGATTCATTATAATTCTCAGAGTCGTCTTTCAATGCCTTAAAATATAATATATAATTAAATATAATATATATTAATATATAAAAATGTTCATCTGTATTAAAAAATACATCCAACCAGTTTCTTTGCTCGAAATTTTTAAGGTACCTAATAGCTTATGCTTTATTTCTCTTATATGACAACTTTAAATTGGCTAAATATTTAACTTTGCTATGGCAATATTTACACATTTCTTCAGCCGAAGTGCATGAGTTGAGACGAATTCAGATATATTAAGAGCTCGAGTTTTGAATTTTAACTCGTATTTTTAAAATTATTATCCTTATTTATACGATGGAAACGCACTGCGCTTTTTGCACAAACATTTTCCTTTCCGTCTACGCCCTTTTTCCTAGCTCCCTTTCCGCACATGCTGCGTTGTATTTTCAAATCCGCCCTTATTAACTCCCATCCCAAAACGTTTCTATTTCTGCCGTCCGTCTTCTTTCTCTGTTTCGTACATTTATCTTCCTCTTTCCCTGTTTTCCCTCTCGCCCGATTCCCTTTCTCCTCACCTACATAGCAGCGCCGATATCCCGCGAGGATTATCGCCTTTTCTTGCCATTCCCTCCCTGTACCTCTTTCTTTTAGCAACAACCCCCGAGTCAAATTCCCCCACGCATCACGTCTGAGGCGCGTCAATCGAGGGAACCTACTCCCTCGCCTTAGCTCCGAGGAAAATCCTATCCTCCCCCATTTCCCAAGCGCGCTTCCCTTTCTCAGTTAGTTCGCAACCCCTCCGCCATCAATCCCCCTTACAATGGAATCCCTCTTTCAACAGCCGGATGATGAAACCAATAAAGGGGCGAGGGGTAGCTGGATAGGTATATAAAGATGGAAGAGCAAGACATAACAAAAAGGCCGGCGCGGATGGAATGAGGGATAATCAACGGGTCTCACGTTGAGACCTTATGGTACCCATCCTCCTTTTATATATATATATATATATATATATATATATATATATATATATATATATATATAATTATTATTATTATTCCAACTCCCATTTCCGGTCGTGAGCAATCGTTTTTGAAACGCAACCTTCGAAAACCATTTTTCCTCATTTAGCACCTCTTTCCTGCCGATCCCGTGGGAACGCGGCTTTCCTTCCATTTCCCGTTTCGGTTTGAAAAATACGGCGGCAAAAAGTCTCGCCATTTATCCAGACTGAATTATTCTTACTCTGAATTTCTTGTGGTAAAATGCACGCCGACCGTTTTTATATCATTTTAAATAATCCCTATTCATCGTCCTCCGTTTTCGCACCGAGCGCCACTTTTAAGGAGACGCTACCTTCAAAACAAACATGCTCGAAAAACGAGCTATACTATAAATTTGGATGGAAATTAATGCTAGATTTCCTTGATAGTCAGTTTAAATCGAGAGAGAGAGAGAGAGAGTACGAAGTTTGGTACTAAATAACTTCATTTTATCCTTAAAAACAGTTAAATTGAACCTTCTCATCGATTTGCCATTTTTGTCGAGTTTTTTCAGTAATTTATGGCCTCGTGTAAAGTTAAAATGAATGTATTCCCGCTTAACCCTTCCGTGACTGTGCGGGACAACTGAGTTACCCCAAGACATAATTTTCTTGAATAAAAGTTTCATTCTTTTGTCTACTATTTCCATCCTCCAGGTAATCGTATAAAAATCTTTTGGCTTAAATTTTATGGTGACGTTATTTCAAATCCCAATTGTCTTCTAAAATTCGTAATTACTGAGGTGGGGTACCTAAGTTACCCCGCATAGGCGCTCATGCCCGTCACGGTATCATTTATTCATATATGGTATGTCAATTCCTGTCTACGAATGTTCATGGAAATTATTGATATGGCAGCCCTAAATGCCTACATAATTTGGACAAAGAAATATCCCGAATGGAAAGTAAATGACCGTGGCCGAAGAAGAAAATTTCTTCAGAAATTTTCAGTTGGACTTGCTAAAGGCAATGTATTACGCAGAAAAAATAAAAGCCAAAATTATCATGTCTTCATCGCTAAGGAATACTTGACGTTATGAGCATAATTCGAAATATTGTATTGCATCGCACGTTTCGCTTTTAATGCGAGCGCGTGCGACGGAAAACGTCTTATTCCAGAGACGTTGAACCTAATAATTCCGTTTCTCCGAAACTCCCATTTCTTCCACCTCAAGGCCATAATAACAAAGTTACCCGCTCGCACAAACTTCCGAACAATATTGTAGCGCTCAACTCATCTGCTATAAACCTCCCATCTTAGCCTTACCTTTCGCGGTCTACTCTCTACTCTCGGTCCTACTTCTCCCTCGCTTTACTAGGATGGCCAAGTCTGGTCTTTCCTAGGTTTTTACCACAATTACTGTCTTTATATAGAAACTTTCCAAATTTGTAATCTGGTGTTTTACTTGTGTTTTTCTATTTTCTTGTTTTTATGGTTCTCATTCTATCATTATCATTTGTAACTGTTGATGAAAGGTTAAATGTAAGAAGGGACTTCACAGTCTCAATTTCGCCCTGAATAAAGTCGTTTGTCTGTCTGTTCCTTTAGAAAGATTTTACTTTTTTATTGCTACTACTCTTCCTCTCTACCATCCTTTTGTCGGCTATGGTAGAAGGGCGGGTAGAGTGTCTTCCACCGATTGCTAAGGTCGAGGGTTCGAATCCTGTCGAGGGCAACGTTTTTTGTGTTCGTCGAAATGGGTTGTATATAAGGATGGACTAAATTGTCTAAATATCGCCCTTGAAAATAAAGTCAAATTAATATTATTATCAATCTTCACAAAAAAATACCCCCGCCTTCGTTCACATGCCACGCTACTTTCCACCCTTCTTAGACCTCCTTCCACGCCACACATTTTTATTCCTCACCATTCTTTCTTCGTCTTCATTTTTTCTTAACGTCTTCCGTAAAATTCTATTAATCACCAATAAGCCGCTATTGGAGTTGCGACGGAACGCGTCCCGCCTCTGTTTCATCCACTTTTCTTCCGCCTCCGTTTTGATGGCCTTGACCATTTCCTCTTCCTCTTGTGTCTATCTCTCTCTCACCCCTCCCAAACGCGAGGTATTCACGTGAAAGCCACGTTTCGGCTTTCTCTATTTTAAGAAATTGAAAAAAAGTTCCTCCGGCAATGGAAAGCGATTCTTTCGGGACTTTTCGAGAAAGTTTTTCTTTACTCTCTTCTTTCAAAGCTCTCGCGATCGAGTTGCGCTATATCTTTTTTTTTTTTAAAGCGGAAAGATTTAATCGGTTTCCAGAATATTGTTTTTTCTTCCACTTTGGTTTTACCTCTTTATATTCTTTCTCGTCCAATCTCCCATTCCACCACTCTCGTGTCCCTTTAGGTTTAACATAATAGGAGGATCCTGGTCTCGTTTTACGACGGACATATACTCAGTCGTTATGAGAATTTTATGCGGATTTTAGGATTATATATAGACACAGAAAGTCCCCGAGTTACGAACGGGTTGCGTTCGAAAAGTTCGTTCGTAAGTCTTTTGTTCGGAACTCGGAACACAATTTCCCATAAACACAATAGTATAATTGGGGGTTAGGTCCCAACTCAAACAACTAAAGCCTATTCAACCCATAATTAAGTCTTTGTGATGAGTAATAGTAGAAAACAAAACTTTTGTAATACCATTAATGAAACAAAACATGAAAACAATCCAATTGAATAGCGAATAGTTTTTTATTTACCTAAAAATCGTTCTCGTTAAAATATGTCTAGAGTTCCATCAATATATAGGTATATCATAGTAAGAGAGGATCGTAATTGACGGTTAAAATCAATGTTTAGTTGCAATTACGTAAATTTCTCAGCCGTTCGTTAGTGTGTATAAGAAGCCTGTATCAAAAATTGTTTTAGAAACTGTGGCTTTTGTTTTCGATGATGTTAATGAATGTGGCGATGCAGTTAACGATTGTGATTATTGTGACTATTGTGACATTCAACATTTGATTGATGAGATGTATTAAGTTGAGGGTACCAACGTAAGTGCAAAATATTTCGTAAATACTGAAGAGTGTTTTCACAGAAATTGATTAAATTGACTTGAAAACTGTGGTAGGATCACAAAACAATGAAATTGTTCCAATTCAGAGGATGAACAGGATGAGGAAGATTGCGGAGAAAGGGAAATACACACTATCTGGTAGCTTTAAAACATTCTCACAAAATGAAGGATGAAGATGCTTTCTTTAACAAAGTTATAAAAATAGGGGTTTCTTTTGCCATTTTAATCAAATCACAGAAAAACAGTACAACTATAATAGGATATTTTTTTCGAGTAATTTTCTAGAATTTTTTAACTCTGTTAAATATTTTTATTGGATTTTAATATATATCTGAATTTTTTTTGCAACTGTATGAAATTTCACTGATCTGATTTTGAAAATTTGTAGCATTTTTAACAAAGTTTTTTTATATTATTAATAAAATCAATATTGTCCAAGCATGCAATTTCAAGTTTATGTTTTCACTTATTATATATATATATATCGATTTTTTTAAACCTTTTGTTTCCATTAAGACTTAGAAAAACTTCCATTTTCTAGTTAAAATCTACCAAAAGAAAAAAGTTGCGTAAATTATTTTAACCTGTATAAGGCGAAAAACCTGCGAAAGACGGAATAATATGCCGGCCCCGTGAGGTTCCGCCTCTTGAATTTTTTGCTGTATAAGCAAATCCCGAAAGAAACCCACATTTTCTTATTTAAATTTAAAAAATTCAGCGAAAATATCCTCAGAATGGTGTTAAAATTTTGCAATTCCTTCGTTCGTAAGTACGGGTGTTCGTAAGACAGACGTTCGTAACTCGGCGACTTCCTCTGTGTGTATATATATATAAATATATATATATATAATATATATATATATATATATATATATATATATATATATATATATATAACCATGAATCAGGAAAACAGGAGAGATGAGAGCGCACACAATTTCAAAGAGGCGAAGCAAAAGTGTATGTTAAGTAATCATGATCTATTTGGTTTAAAATAATATGCGTCATGATCAATCAAGGTCCATAGTCCCTCGGTTATTTTTGAGTAAAATAACAATAGCCCACTCAATATCAGAATAGACCATTTGAACTAATGTTGATGTGTATATACATAGTGATATAACTTATCTTCCGGGAAATTCTTCGGGAAATTTTTGTATAAGGTCGTATACTTTACTGCACTTTTGATAAATACTTCATCGCAACTGGCAGGTGGAAATTAACTCAAAGCTAATCCTATCTAGAGATCAAGCGAAGTGCTATCACGTAAAACCCACTCCACCCCGTCACGTAAGAGCTTCCTAGTTTATATTCAAATCCGTTTCGAATGAACAAAGGGCGGAAAAAGTTTTCCGTTCTAAGATTACGTTTTGTACCTTTCATATAAAATCGACCCGTTCAATACGGGATTAATTATGGCTTGGGAGAATCCTATCGGGAACCAGCCTTCCTTACAGTCTCTTTCCCAGGGGCCTTTTGTTTTCTGTCTTTCTTCCATCTTTCTGTGCTTTCCTCTTTGCTATTTTCTATACCTCTCTTTCCCGTTCACTCTAACTTCCCATCTTTCGTTTACCTGTCTCTCTCTCTCTTTTCCTTCCTCCTTTCATTTATATTCTTCTGTCTCTTCCTCGTTTTTCTTTTTCCTCCTCCCCTCTCTCCCCACTTACTTTCTTCTCTCCTTACTTACCCTAACTCTCCTTCACTTTCTCTCGCTTTCCTTTTCCTTCTCTCCCCCTTTTCTTCCTTCCTTCTATCTCCTTTTCCTCTTCATTCTCTCTCCCTTCTTATCTCTCTATTCCTCTCTTGCACACCCTGGTTCTTTCACATCTATCACCCGCCTAACTTGCCGCATCTCTCTCCCTCTCTCTCTCTTTCTTTCTTTCCTCATTCTCCTCATTTCCTATTTCCAACATATTCTCGTGTCCTCTATATTTTACCTTAGCCTGTCCCCATCCCTCTTTCTCTTTCTTTGCCCTTCCCACTTGAAAACAGCCCACCCAGACTCCGCACACTCTACCGACCGTCTTTTCCCTTTCCCATTTTTTCAGCCTGCTCTCTCCTCCTCCTCCTTTCCCTCTCTCTCTCTCTCTCTCGTGCTTTCTCTCCACGTTCCGGATCGATATTTCCTGCTAGCAAGATTTTAACAGATCGCGGGGACCGTCCGGTGGAATGGGGTTCTTGAGGAAACACGCGATGCGGGTAAGCGTAGGATTTTTATATTCGTGTGTGTGCGCAAGAGAGAGAGAGGAAAGAGGGAGAGAGGGAAGAAGGAGGGAGGGAGTGTTTTATAGGAAAGATGGAAGAGGGAGAGACGCGGTGAAACAGAGAGAGAGGGGGGGGGGAAGGGAGAGAGCTGGATAAGAAAGGAGGGCGGCGATTAAGAAGAATAGAGTAGGTAAGGGGAAGAGTGAAGGAGAGGTTGGCCGTGACTGAAGCGAAAGGAGGAAGGTTGGGGGTGGGGGTAATTGAATGAGAAACGCAATGGGGGATGGGAGAATGAAACAGGAAGTGGTGGGAAGGGATAGTAGAGGAGGGAAATGGCGGAGATATTTATGAAGGGGAATTGTGAGAGAGGGGGCGAAGTTTGGAAGTTAATAGAGGCAGACCTAAGCGGAAAGGACGGTGGAGGAAAATGGATGGAGGAGAAAGAGAGAGGGAGTGTGTGTGTGTGTGTGTGGTAGCGGTTAAAAAGGAAGGGGAGAATAGAGAAAGAATTAGGCGTATGGAAGGGCCGCGAATGCAAGGAAACAAACGGAGAATAATGAAAGTAAATAGTTTTGCGAGAGGCGCCTACGAAGGAGTGATAGGTTTTTATTTCGGTGGAGGTAAGAGAGAGGGAGGGAGGGTTGGCGTGGGTGGAATGCGGAACGAGGAAGGAGATGCCTTTTAAGTGGGTGGAAGGAAACGGGGAATGGAAAAGCAATCTACGGAGGAGTTTGAGAGCGGAACGAGATCAACAGCCCGGTAAAGCGTTTTGCTGTGTTGTACTGCAGCAGCGATACTTCGCTAAGCATTTATGTTTTTTTTTTACAAGCTGTCACGTATGCTTAGCACACTTCATGCGGTGCGTGCGTGTTTATCCGATTTTATCCAAGTATGTACTATGTTAAAGTGTCCATAGATGTGCTAATGCATTTATTTTGTACTTAATACCGTAAGAGTGAAGGCAAAGCAACAACAAAAGATGTTGAAAAGCAAGAATGTCAGTAATATACTTCCATTTCCGTAAGTTACTTGAGAGCTTGTAACGCTCGAATAATTAATAAAGGTAGCGAGTACCGATAAAGGTATGATGAATGAAATTTGTTTAAATTTTAACATTAACGTTAATAATAACGCCGGAGAATATCGGCATAACTTAAAAATATGTTTTCTCGGTTTGTAACTGAACCGAACACCTGAAAACAGTTATTATAAGGATGTAAATGATCGACAGAAAATGTTAATAATAATTATTCGATAATCTTTGCTATACCGTATCCATTTATGGCACGGAATCTGCGCCGTGTGTGTCTTTAATCCTGTCACGCATGAGGATTTTCCCAGCCGCGTCATCCGTTACTTGTCACAAGTCAGTAGTGTAGTCCGGACGAAACAGATATTATCGCTCATGCGTGATTGGTAATGCCTTTCACATTAGGAAGATGTTTGATCAATTAGCTTATGAAACATCCTCGCTCGAGGTCTTCTCCCCTCGTCATTCCACTCGCTCGGTCTCTCTCCCCCTCTGTAAACACCAAGTTCTCCTCCTCTTCAAATCTCTACTTCATTTCTCTCTCTCTGTTTGTCCGTCTTTGTTTGTCTTTTCCATTTTCCCCTTTTCGATGAGCGATTCTCTCTCTTCTTCTCTTTCTCTCTCACTCGAGGGGAGCCTCGAACAACTCTCGAACCGGAGTCCCCGAAACATCTCCCTCATGCACCTTACTTCCTCCTCCCACCGAACCTGTTGCACCCTCAAGGGAATTCGAGGGGGTGCTCTCCTTCGTTCGCCACCCCCTCCCGTGTTAGAGAGAGAGGATCTTTCGGGGCCTCGCCTTCTCCTCTCTTTGACTCCCTCTCTTGCGCTCGGTCGAAAACGAATTCTGCTGACAAAGGTGCTCTTCCCTTGCGAAAGGCGTAGTGGTAAGGGTGAGTTTTAATGCGAGGGATGAGAGGGAGGAACCGTGAAATCTTCAGCGTGCAATTGGGTTGCGAAACGGCCTCCTCTGTTAATGGGAGGAGAAGAGGATTAATTCTTGAACTTGATGTCGAAGTCGCCGTTTAAACCGTACGAAAGGAGGCTCATCCTGTGGAATTAACCCTCTTAGTTATTTAGGATTTAGTATGAATTGATGAGAATAGAAAAATTCTTACAACCTTTTTTTTTAATATTTTTATGCAGACGTGCAGAAATCTGACGGTATTATCTTAATCACCGACGCTTCAGATGTTCTTTTTAATTCATTCGCTTCATATATGTTATCCCGACAGATTAAAAGTATGCAGTCGTTGAAATCTAAGGTATGTACTTAAAGATAGAACTTCTTGCATTTTAAAAGGAGAACCCCAGAGTATATAACGTATTTAGGCTACAAACGGTGTATCCTTTGATGTTCGTCGATCGAATTTTTATCGCATAAATTTTGAAAGGATATCCGTCGATGTTTAATTAATTCTATCTTGTAATCGTGATTTACGATAAAGCCATTCGGTGATAAATGCGCACGGATCTTATTAGGACACAACGAAGAAGCTAAAGGGTTAAAAGACGATCATGCCGAAATTGTTTTCGAGAGCGCCGCAGCGTAAAAGATGCAAATTTGATCGCGCCACCTGACTGGAAGAAAGATAAGAGGCTATAAGGATAAGCGCGGAGAAGTTATCTTCCCATTAACTACTTTTGTTTTCTCTTGCTCTTAAAACATTTAGAAGAAGAAAACCGGATGGTAATCTTCGACAGAAAAAAAAGTCTCTCAGCTCGGGAAATATCGATTCGTTGGGGCGGAAGTTCCCCCCGAAACTCCCATTTAAATACCTCATACTGGAGGAGGAAAAACGCCAGGAAAATGGCGGAGGAAATCGATTAATTCCGAGAAGATATCATCAATAACGTTTGTTTAATCATCCATCGGGAAGATGTTTCTCGAGATCTCAAGGTCCCTGTAAAGCAGAAAAAATTTAACCACTGCAGTGGTGGCGTTAATGCACTAAGCTCGAAGAGGGAAGGGATCGGGGGGGGGAAAGAGATTGGTAAAACCCGTTCAGCGCAGCGACTCTAGCTCGTATAAAATCCGTACAGAGTCGTAAAAGCGAAGGCAAAGTCAGTAAAATGTAGAAGTTGATATATAGAGAGAGAGAGAGAGAGAGAGATAGAAGAGGATGGGAGTCCTAAATCATCCTTCGTGAGTGTGTACTGCATCGGTTAGAAAATTAAATAAGGTTCTCGTAATTTTTTTGTCTCCCTGTTGAGGCGACAGCAGAAAACGGGGTCGAGAGAAAGCAACTTCAAACCACGGGCTCGCCTATCGATCACCGATGAATGGATCGGGGACTTGGGGGATTGGGAGGTGGGGGAGTTTAACGGGACCGGACGCGATAAGGACTCGATTTTAAGCCTGCGACCAATATCCTAATATTCGCCAATTTCTGCCTGGCGTGGAGGTGGTTTTCGGTGGGTCCTTTTTTTTTTGGTCGGATTCGAACCACCTAGCCTCAGAACGCGCTTAATTTTATTCATAAGTGGTCTTCGCTATTTCCACCGAAGTGGTCGACGCAAAATGACCGAAAATGTTGTATTTGTAGAGCCACTGTCTTAATAGGACGGGTGTGTGTATTTTTATGAGTTATTATCAAAGAAAAGTAGGCTGCCGCGAAAACGATTGCGTGTTGGAAGCTGTTTGTGTAGTGTTTTCTCGTGATAAAGTGTCAGGTTAAGTGCCAACATGTGGTGATTATATGCCATAAAAATTTAGGGAAATTGTCTAACGAGAGGTTTGCTTTAGGTTTGCAGCTTGCATTTTCAATGAGGTAAGTTTACAAGACGTTTTTCTTGTTTTTAATGGTGAAATAGGCGATATAAAACTAAATGAAAGCAATGTTTATCACCATCATCATTATTCATGCTTATACCTTGTTATAGTGCTAGTATTTTCCGCAGTCTTCGCGTCTTGATAGCTCCCTTTACATTTCAATCGTCTATCAGCTGAAATCTTTTCCTTCCTCTTTCTCTTTTTTCTTCTAAGACGTCTTTAATCATCCTCTCTTTCTCTTTCTCTCTTCTAAGGTAATGTCAAATTCAATTCACCTTCCTCTTTTATATAGTCTGTATAATCATTCGTTTCTCTCCTATTCTTTTTAGCATTTACTCGTTTTTCATCCTGTCTGTCCATTTTAACTTCACATTTCTAAGCTTTCCAACGTGATATAGGCAATAAATAAAGTTATTTCGTTGCATAAACTCGACTCCCCTATTCTTATTTTTATAATATTTATCATCTTATAAATTCTGAATCAAAACGAATGGAAGTTATTTTAAATGGAATTTCTTTATTAGGAACAAGAAATATACACCAATCAATCCCATTATTTGCTATAGTTAAATTTTTTACTGAGTTACTTCTTTTCTTGTTCGACACATCATGAGTCAATTTCACAAGTTTGAACTTTCTATTTTCAGTTTCTTTGTAGTTTACGAGTTTCCTAACCTAACCTGATAGGACCGCATTAAATTTTTAATGCGTACTTATAATTTCCGTACAACACTCCGGTGAATTAAAACAGTGACTTTCAAATGATTGTTTAGAATAATAAAGTTCAGCATATATTTTACGTAGACATTATGATATAAGACTGTCTCGGTCGTTCCAGAGTATAAAAAAAATCTCTTAATTTTATCTCCGCCGGGGAATGAACTCCATCCAACTATTAGCCCACCCGAGACACACATGCATTAACAAGAGCCCTTTTCCCCCTTGAAGCCATCCCGTCCTCGCCTCAAAACAAAACCCATTTCCTTCGCAAGAATTAAGTTCCCGCCTTGGATATTCATTACACTAATTGCTGAAATCTACGGGCGTTTTAATGTTTCACTGCGGATTAATCATTCCCGGTGGCGAGACGAGTAGGAGGGATATGGCGGGGAAGATGGAGTGGGGAGGGGAAGGAGAGGGGAGGGGAAGAAGGGAGGAGGTGGGGAGAGAGAAATATGCATAAGGTGGGTGGATGAGCACTGCTACCCTTCGCCGAAGGAGAGGCAAGCAGTAGGTAAGCGAGGAATGGGGAGAAAGAGGGAAATATGAGGATGAATAATTAAAAAACGTAAAGGAAAAAGTTGCTTAGGGAACACCAAAAGAGAATTGTTGGAGAATTTCAGAAAAGGATACGTTGCAAAACACAGAGATCGAAAATATAAAAATAAGGGTAATTGTTTTAAATTGGTCCTTTTTTTATCTCCTTTTTAATTGGGTTATATTGATGGACCATTATTGTTTACAAATTGGTAGATTAGGTTTCTGCAACGGCCGTATAAATGTTGGGAAAAACCAGATGCGCTTAAAAAAGCAGCCGTCGCCAGTGGTGATTCGTCGATGGCAGACTCTTAACTGATGGGAGGGCTGTTATTCAGCCAAAATGCGCAACTTTTTTTCCCAGCCTTTTTATGTATATAGGAAGAGACGTAGGTTTTCAATTTAATGTCAGCCATAAGGCGAGATTGATAATTGTTTGTCCGATAGATGTAACTTAAAACAAATATTAGAGTGACGGGCTAGGAAAATACATGCGAAAAAAGTTTCCCGAGAGGAAACCTATTCTTAACTAGAAGAAAAATTACGAAATACGCAGCTTTCCTTAATATATTACAAAATAACATGATTTAAAGTGTAAGTTTTAATTGACCGATATCTGGACGATTAATTTTTGACAAGGATGTCCCATACTAAACTTAATAAAACTCCTTCGGGCGATTCAAGAAATGAAAGACGCGACAGACAGACGAAATGTGTCCATAAGGCGTCTCGCTACTGTTGCTTCGCTGGTATAAGGCGCGTAAAATGCAACGGAAATTTCAAATGCAGTACAAAAACGCGAGACATTGTTGGAAATGGAACAAAACGATTCTCGACCGCAAAAGGGTCTAGGAGAGCGTTCGACGTTGAAAGAAAATCGGCGAAAAGAAAAAATACGGCGTTTCATTCCATCGGTGGATTTAACGTTCGTTCCATGCAGATCTCGGAGTACGATGGAACAACGGCACGAGTCCATGAATCAACAAAGAGTAACCGAACCGGAAAAAAATCGTTCTACCGTAAAAACGCATCCGGAATCGAAATGAATCTTTTAAACTCCGGCGGAGAGAGGGCAAAAAAAAAATGATCCCCGAAAAAAAAAATCCCGTGGGCACGCTCCATCGCATTCTGTTCCGCCTCTCCCAATGGATAGTTGTATGGTTCTTTATGCTCGGCGCTTAAGGTCAGTTTTTTTTTTGCGGTTGATAAAATAATTCGAGAGTAGTCAAACGGTGAAAAAAGGGGTAATTACTATAGACGAAACGAGCGTCGTTTATTGCGTCGCGACTCAATAACGGTTGGCGATTGCGACCTCGGATTTTATTGTCGGAGAATTCTTGCTTAAACCAGTCTTTGAGGTATCTTACCTCAAATAAAATACCATAATACCATAGTACCATAAAATGTACGCTTAAGTCTTTCTTCTTGAATTTTATTTATTTCTTTGTGGAAAATTATTTGCTTTGCTGACAAAAACTTATAGAAAGATATATTAATAATCGTGTTAATAATTATCTATGGAGAAAATAGTACAGGGTGAATATAAGTATGTTGTTTTCCGAAAAACTAATAATAATAGACAAAGTTTACCTTGAGCTCCGACAACCAAGAATAGTTGCAATACGGAGGCTATAAAAAGTACTACAGCATATCATTAAACATTGTGGTTGCCACATAATGGACAACCGCTGTCTCTGTCTTTCCCTTCGATCCCTAATGCTACGAAATTTGTCAACGTTGCTTCCCTCTCTTGCTTTATTTCAGAGCTCAAGTTAGATTTAAGATAATATTGCACATAATGGATATTTTGCAAAGGTAAACATCAACGAACGCAATCAAAAGAAGGTACGACAAGCGATAAACATTTCATTAGCTGCAGCACGCTAACATTTTACAAAAAATATCTCCAGCACTTTCATCGGTGGAATTGAAAAAATAGCTTGTTGCTATAAATGAACCTGTACTGCCTAAAACTTTTTTATAGTTAATATTGGAAGAAGAAAAATAAAAGAGTACTGGCGGGAGAGAGGAAACTTGTCGGGGATTGTAGAATCGGATGGAAAAATATGTAACGACCAAATATGTCTATGGTGGTGAGTGGCGTGAGGATTCGATCGCCTTGGGCAGCGGGGTCCAACCTGCGGCCCGCGGACCGCTGCGGTCATTCGACGCTTAAAATACAGCCCATTTTAACTGTTACATATGAATTTTCTGTCCAAATTATTAAAGTGATACTAAATTTATTTATAAGTAAAACGCTTGGCGGTTTTAATGTGGTATATTCACCTCTAGGTAGATTTGGAAAAACCAACGGATATGGAAAATTTCCAATGGGGGAAAAATGTTGGACGGGGGTGGCCTTGGGGAACAAAGTACACACATACGTGCATATCATGGGTCAGTCGCGGGTTAGGGTTAGGGACGAAGTGCGGAAAGGACGGGAGCGAGAGGAACGCCCTTTTCTCACCTCTATGTATGTATTATACCATCCCTTCCGTCCCTCCTTCGTCCTCCTCCTCTTCCCCTTCTAGCCCACCGTTCCCCTTTTACTCTTCCGTCCTCCCCCGGGACGAGACCGCAGAGCTGACCACGGGTAATTAGTATCGTTTGAGAAGGGCTTCCACGCGAGCAAGACCTTCATAATTCACGGCGTGCTTCGAGGGAGAGAGAGAGAGAGAGAGAAAGGGGGAGAGGTGGATGGAGCGGGATGTGGAGGCAGGAAAAAAAGCAGGAATAAAGAATACGCATTGGAAAAAGGAGGAGGAGGGGGGAGGAGGGAGGACATGGAAGATAGTGGTGGAAGTGGGAGGAGAGGGAAATATAAGAAGATAGGATAAGGTGAGAGGGAGAAGAGGGTCTTCCGCGGGGGAGATATAGTAAGAGAGGAAAATGGAGGAGTGAGGAAGAGAAATGAGGGATTGGGATTTGGAAGAAAGAGAGGCAGGGAAGGGTGGAGAAATGCAGGGGGAGGGGAAGAGAAAAGGGCAGAGAGGGGGAGAGAAAAAGACAGGCAGACAGACAGACAAAGGACTTTATTGAGGGCGAAATTTAGACTATATACGTATAGTCCCTTCTTACATTTAACCGTACGTTAGTAATTACAAATGAGGAAAAAAAAATAATAACATATAAACATCCAAACATACACATTGGCAGAAAACAAAAACCTGAAACTAAAAAAAAAAAAACGCAATTAAGAGATCCATTTACAGATTCGGAGAGGGGGGAAAGAGAGAGGCCGAGAGGGGATAAAGAGAAGAGTAGGAAGGGATATCCAGATGTGTTGGAATGGAAGGAGAAAGAGGGAGTGAGGGAAATTGGAATTGCGGAGGTAGGGGTATACAGATACATACATACTTGCATACACCACCTGTGTGTGTGTGCGCGTGCGCGCACAGGTTGAGGAGCTAGAATAAGGGAGAGAGGGAGGAATAAATTGTGAGAGGAACGAGAAAGGGTTAAAACTGGAATGGGAAAGGCAAGAGAGAGAGGGAAATACCAGTTAGAAGGGGTGGAAGAGGATGCTAACGAACAAGCTTGGCCATAACCGCGGCGGATGCCCTTGGTCGACATCTCACGCCGCCCTCCCCATACGTGCTCACCTGAACCCGTGACCTCTTTTTTCCCCTGCCCCCGTACCCAACCTCTCCTCCTCCGCAACCCCGATTTCCCTTCCCGTCCCACGCGCCCCATTTTCATCCATAACATCGCGGCTACCCGCCGTTGTAAACTCTCCAAGCTCCGCCATTTCTTTTTTACCATCCGAGCACATTTCATCGCGCACTCCCCGAGATGACTCCAACAGCCTGGAGCGGTTTCTTTTTATTATACATTGTGAAATAAATGCAATAATTCCCGTAACCGCAGACCGACTGTAATTGATGAATTAACGACGGTGACCCCTGAAATGAGCATCTGCTAATTTACTAGACCACTATTAGAATTACCGCAGCTATATAATTTATCGGTTCCACGCACGAGACAAATTCGACGATTCTTTTTTGGACTTTATGTAATTTATCACGAAGTATCAATAAAAAAAAAAAATAAAAGAAAGTACCTATGCGTTGGAAAAAAATATTTATTTTGTAGCTGCAGGATGTTTCCTGTTTATTTTAAAATGTTTCAAATATCTTGTTTTTTTTCACCACCATCTTATAACCTGAGATTCTCGCGGCCTTATAATATATCTATAGATAGCTATAAAAAAGGTGTTTGTATGTATGTATGTTTTTTATAGCTCAGAAGCTACAGCGGGTAGGAACGACGTAGATGTCATTTTAATCGGAATAAAAAGTTAAGTGGTGTAGTCAGGTTTTTAAACCGATTTGATTAACCTTTCTAATTTTGAAAAATATTTTATTCTTTCATTTTTTCCATTTGAATAACATAGGGATGAGTGCAGCTTATTTTTCATTAGAATTTTAAAATTACTTAGAAACATGATACGAACTTGAGACTTATATGGTTCTATGAAAGAAAGAAAGTTTATTTTTATTGAACATGGAATCCGAATCCTTATCTAATTAGCGTATAAATGCGTTTAGAAACAGAAAAATACGAGAATTTATCAAATTTGTGACAATACCAATTATGTATAAATTACCATGACAACTCTTCTTGTCGTCGAAGTTGAGAGTCCAATGCATTTAGGTATGTGGGAAAAATTTTAACGTAAAATCGTTTTTCAACTTCTGTATGCGATTTTGCTTTGTTTACATGGAAACCAAATATTTGTTGATTTTAATTGAAATGTTACTAATAAATAGTTTTTAATGATATTTTTGTGTGGTGTACAGTTCTCCAAAGCCAGCTGTTTTTAAAACTACGTATGTAACTTAAATACTTAAACGTAGATTTTCCACAAATTGTGATTGGATAAATCGTTTCATTGTTTCCAAAGTATTGTTGTTTTAAACAATTTTCTCGTAACAGAACCAAACATGACCAAACAGAACTCACGGATGAGAGCAGATGAGAGTATCGGGCTAAAGTCGAATGATAATACTCACTCTGTTATTCTAAATCGTTCTCTATTTACTTTTTTGTCTTTCGTTAAATTAATTAATTTCGTTTGTTCCTTTGTTCGTCCATTTTCTATAGATTATTGTGTTCTTGCTGGTTTTACTTACAGTTTTCGTTTTGAAGATATCGTCACGAAACTTCGCATAGATATATAATTTTACCCTGCGGGTAATACAGGCTATATGGCAATAAAATATTTGAGGGGATGTAGAGCTTAATTCGATAATTATTTTCCCATAAGTTTACGCGTAATTTTCGATTTTTCACGGTGGAAGATTTTCTTCCTTCATCTAAATAGGTAAATACGGACCGATTTTCTTTATATTTGCTTTATAGCACGGTTAAAACTGTGTACTATGTTATTCTTGTGATGTTTACATGTTACCAATGTTCCCTCTAAGCTGCGCGGGTGCGCGGCCGCGCACGTCATTTTTCCCTCCGCGCACAGCCACTGTTTTGCCGCGCACAAGTCAGAGTATATCTTATGAAAAAACGCAGAGAACATTAAACCTAGAGGTAAGCCAATGGAACTTTTGGGTTTACATTTTTTTTGAGCACCGGCTTACAACTACTGCTCACGAAGTTTGGTCGGCCGCACAGGACTTAAAAAAGTTAGAGGGAACATTGCATGTTACACGGTCGAAGTTTTAGGTTCACTAAATCCGTTGAAATTCAACGGGCACTTATGCTAGTATATAATAAAATTAGTCTCCACCAGTACCAGATTTCATGTTAATCACCTGCCTTCAACATTTATCCCTCTCTTAAATTTTATTAATTTAATGATGGAACTTGCATTCTGCTTTTCATTTTTTTTACCCCCTTAAATGGATGGTATACGATTTTATTCCCAATTTTCATGCTTTAATTATTGATTTTTGCTCTCCCGTTTCGTCCAATATCGAAAACATTGGTTCTATACGATTTAGCTCGCATTCAATATTTGCTGTATCCTAGTAAAAGTTTCTAACGTCGATAATCCTTTCACTATGAATTTAATAATTTATAAAATCTTTCTATGCGCGCTTTAACGGGGATAATTGCAGTTCTCGTCACCATTCTCTTTTAGATGAATTTTCAAGTCATTAATTATTCTACACTAGCAGAAATGCCCGGCGTTACCCGGGGAAATTTGGTTCAAATCCGATGGGTATTCTAGATGATACATGGTATTGAACTCACTCGGCCGCCGTTTTAAATAAAATGGGCCGGGAGAAACAAAAACCACGTATGAATTATTTCTCAGAGCCCTCCAAAATCGTACTAAATTTCATTCAAATCAATAGTAGGACTTGGGAGAATACGCGTAGTTTAATCAGTCCCCACCGTCCAATTACGGATAAGGAAGTAGTCGTTTCCCACCTTTCTCACTGTGTATAAGATGTAGGGTTACCTGTTCTTTGAGAACAGGAAGGTTATGAGAACAGTTACTTTATTGAGCAGTTTAGGCATCAGAACAGTTCGAAAAGAACTGTCCCGTACTTTCTGACTCATCACTAGATGGAAATGCATTCGCATACAAAGTTATTTTGCTTTTTGTACAACTATTATAAAACATTTTGGATTAAAAAGTAGCCTACGGCCTTCCTATTTGTGAAGAAAGTATCTGTTGAAAGTTTCATTACTCTAGCTTTAACGGTGTGGAAATGTATAGATGCACAAATAAACAAACAAAGAAACTTTCATAATTATATAGGAGATTAAAAACTTTAGTCATCGAATTTTAGAGAACTGTTGATGGAACATTATTTTTTAATTTTTAATTATTGTCATAATTTCACGTTAAGGCGAAAGTTATTGAAAGAAAGGGGAATTTTAATCATCTACACGCGATCAGAGAGCCTTTAGTATCTACCCCTCCGATCCCTTTGATATCCGCTTCCCTTTTTTGTTTTCAATCCCTGCGAAATTAGGCGTTGCATCCATCTTGTCTCGTGCCTCCGGTTCATTTTTTCTACTCATGCTTTCATAGTTACGGGAAGCAAGCGCTCTCGCAAATCGCGAAGAAAAACGAGACGTACCGTTAGTAGGAAAAAAACCTCCCCCCTTCGGATATTACAAACATTCCTCCCTCCTTTCCGATCGCTTCTCTAGTTGCGCGAAAATTTTACCTGGATGTTTCGCGGAGCAGTTTGAAAGGTTAGTTCGCCGGAAGTAATCACCAGGAAAATATCAGACCGCAATTATCGTAGACAGTGTCGTAACTAGTGTACGGCGAAGGTGGCATTTGCCATAGGCGCCAATCGCAAAAGGCGCCAAACGTTCCCGAAAACAGTGCGAAAAGTGCATTTTTCCTTAAATAAGTATTATTTTAATACTCAAACTTTAATTTATATATAATAATAACGCTATTATTCTTTATTAAAATGATATCTTACATAACTAAGGTGTTTCCTAAAATTTGGCCATAGTCGCCATATCGCCTAGGTTCGTCGCTGATGGTAGGAATATTCTATATCCCTTTCATAACCCATCCGAAATGGCTCTTGACTATAGTTACTACTACACTTATTTTGTATGTTTTTTTAAATTTTCTGAGATAATTATAATCATATTACATATCTTGATAATGTTTCGGAACTTTTTTTTTTAATTTATTGGTTCTTATTAAGTTTACGGAAGCTAATCCGTCGCCAATTTAAGATATTATTGTAACAATTTTTTAATAAAATATTTCTAAATTTTTCTTAAAATAAAAATGACACGAATTTGCTACTTTTATTTGAAAAGGTATATTCGACTGTCTGGACTTAAAACGGAAAATTTACACGAAGGTTGTTATGGGAAAGTTTATTTTTTCGTGTAAGTGTAGCATAATGCAATATTGAATCGGACGTTTAGAAAATTGAACGAGAATACTGATACACTGAAAACATTATTTCTATAAGTAAATTGATTTTTTATATCGCAAGTATTTTTAAAAAATCCTCATTTTAGAAAATTACTTCTAACTGCTTTGAAGCCAATCAACGTTATAACGATAACATGTTAATGCGAAAGTATTACGCATTTCATATATTTAATTGGGCGCTAACTTGTACTAATAATCTGTTTAATGTTTCTAAACGACGTGGTTAACTAACAAAAACGTTTCTTTTAACATCCTGAAGTGGAAAATAATATCCTGAAGCTCAATGCTGCCGTCATATTTTCATTATTTTAACCAAAATTTAGCTATCACTTCCTAAAAACTTTCTTTAAAAAGACTAATGAACGAATACTCGGCATAATTACAACTAAACAGCGCTTAGAGCATGTTTTTCTCCCATTTTGATTCGTTAAAATTTATTATAAAACATGTAAAACAAGAATCGTCAAGAGTAAACTAATTGCATATTTTACAAAATAACGCACGACTGGACGAGCTGTTATAAAAAGTAGACCGACCACTTAAAAATAATTGAGACGAATCGCCAACCATTTTTTTTATTAGCTGGCCGACAACAACCGTTTCATTCCTTCCGCCGCTCACTTCGCCGAATTAAAAAGAAAATAAGGTAAGACGGAACAAAAAAAAACCTCCACGGGAAGCAATCCGGCATGTCTTAGCCCCTCATCGTTCGCGGTAAATCTCTCTCGGACGGTTTTAACCACCGTTTTTATCTCCGCGGCGAGTCACGTTTCGCCGGATAAAGGGCGTCCGTCCTCGCGTCTTTTCCGCTTCGCCTGGTTTAACGCGACAGGTAAACAAAACGGACGAAATTGTAACGACCCGTTCGCCCAGACAGATTCATTAGTAATCCAAGCAACACTTTTACTCTCTCTCAACCCCCCCCCTCCCCACCCCTCCCCTTTTACCACCTCCCATGGCAGGCAGACCGATGTAGAGGAAAAGGAGGGAGAGAGAAACGAGATAGGGAAGGAGTGAGAGAGAGGGAGAGAGAGAGAGAAACTTCTCTCCCTACCCAAGACTCCGCTTGCGTGTTGAGAGCAAATGACCGCTCACTCACGCCCCTTGCCCGGATATCCGCCGCAACCCATCCTATCTCCCTCTTTGCCTCCTCCCTCCCTCTCTAACCCTATGATGACCACTCCTCTCATTCAACTCTCCATTCGCCCTCTCTCCCTTCCCCCTTTTTCGGCTCGCTCGCGCGAGAACTTGTCTTCGCCACTGAACCCCTGTTTACAGATCCTTCAACCTCTCTTTCTTCGATCACTCTCTCTCCCACTCCCTATTTCTCCTCTCCTACATCCTGCACCCCACTCCTCCATTGTTCACCCCACCCTCTTCCATCCTTCACCCTAACCTCTTCCATCCTTCACCCCACCCTATTCCATCCTTCACCCCACCCTCTTCCACATCCCGCACCCCACTCCAGTGAGCCGCAAAGTACACCACCTCTCCTACCCTACTTCAAACTCATACGCGCTAGTTCCAGGGCAGCTTGATTAGCCCCTTATTGGCCACCTCCCTCTTTCCCTTACTCCTAATCTCTCGGTCCGTAAAGCGACGGAGCAGAGACTTCTTGGCCCTAATGACGCGGGCGATTTGTTCGTCTCACTTTTTAAAGTATATTCTTGCAGCGAGATTCTGCGTGGAATATTAGGACTATATCATTCGACGTCATCGTTTTTGCTAACTGGACGTTTCTCATACTTTTTAGTTTTAATTCGAAGTGTTTTTTTTATTTAAAACGTTTCGTGCGTGTTTTTTTTATTTGTACTTTTTAGTTTCATTTCGATTATTAGTCTGCATGACGAAACTGTAAATTTTAATTCGTTTGGATGATATAACATATAATATCTTTCGCAAGATTCCAAAGGAAGAATCGATCACTTTCCCCGCAATTCGTTTTACTAGATCACGTAATTGCAACGTTTAAATTAAATTGATACTTTAATTAAAAAATAGACATACCTATTTATTACATCGAAGCCGTTTTCATCCCCATATATTTCACGAACCCCTATATAAAATCTAATCCTCAATCGAGTGTGCGATTTAATACGATAACGTTTCCGAAGCAATTACTAGCTGAAAATCACATTAATTACAAAATTAATGATCCAGCGGTATATATTTATATTGTCCGATTTAATCTCACCCGTATTACGACTATTAATTCAACATGTCCTTATTTTTAAAATTATAATTTCGCCATTTAAAATTTTACGTTCATTCTTAGTATAAATATTCAACGTTTAATCAAGTCAACGCGAACCATCTACTGTCGTCAATTTGAAAAAGTCATAAAATAATTTAAAATGTTCATAAAGTGAAAATGCAGATGATAATTTCCTTTGATCCAAGCCTTTAAAATTCAATGTTCCAAAAAATAAAATCCCGCGGTGAAGATACACGCCTCGTCTAAATTTCCATTGCGATTCTTTTCGGCGGCTCTTTAACACCGAATTCCCGCTCCAGAACTCATCCCATTGTACGTGGCCCGAATTCTTCACAAAGGCCACGCCTCGCGCATTTAAAGCGTCTTAATTTATTCTTCGGGAGGTGTTTTCTCGCAATTATAATTTTTCGGAAATTTCCGATGCATCCCATTAAAAGTTTATTCGGAATTTATTTATTTTTTTTTGTTCCCCTTAGTTTTTTTTTATTAGCGTTGCCGCGCTAAGTGTTGGAATAAGAATAGCCTGTTCCCCAACACTATTTCTTTATTTTTTCATAATCGCGGCCGGCTCAAGAATGAAGTTTTAATCTCATCACTTCTCTCTCTCTCTCGCTATCCTCAGCCTTAACTTTTCCGCCTCAGTGCCTCTCACGCTTTCTTTACGCCCTGCGCCCCTCTTCCCACTTATCTCTCTCTCTGCCCCTTAATCCATTTTACCTTAAGATATCCTCCGCTCTCAGTCTCTCTCTCTCTCTTGCTTCCTTTCATTTCCTTCCACTGGCTATAGGTGTCTCTATCTCTGTCCTTCGGCGTAAATTACGCATATCTTCCCCGGAACACCGTCTCGTCCTTTCGCTCTGTCTTCTTTCGCCCCGTCGTCTTCCGTTCCTCTTTCTCTCTCGCTTCTCGCCGTATTCTCCCGACCCCCCATCATTTCCTCCTGATCCTTACGTTTTTCTCAATTCCCTTTATAACACTCCCAATCTCTCCTTTTTCCTCTCCCTCTCTCTTTCTCACTCTCTCTCTTCACTCCGCAATCTGCATCGCACGGTTAAATCATTCAAATCCACTCCAGTTTCCTCCTTTCCGGTTCGGTAGTAGTACTCTCCTCCTCTCCATCTCCCTCATCCTCGCGTTCATCTGTAATTCTCATCCGCCTTCGTTGAGCTCACCCTTTAGTTTGGCATTAACGTTTTTGCATCTTTTATGCGCTTAATTGTCCGTATACATTCGGACGGTTTCTGTGGCCGAAAAGCCATTTATTTGTCGCTACCGTACAACGTTATTTTTTCGACATAAAGGAGTTTCCTAAAGTAGTAATCAGGGTAGTCGCATTATCGAAACGAAAGCGTTATGAACTCCAACATTAACATAGTTAAAAATGCAGTTGAAACGCGTTTGGATGGATATCTCAAGCGTTAACTCATAAGATATGTATAAAAAAACAAGTTAATTTATTTCTTCTAGCGTAAAGCGTTCTGGAAAAACAGAAGCCGCAAAAACTTCCGCTGTATCAAATAGACAAAAGATAAGTATTTCTGCATTTTTTCAGCATTAGAGAAAATACCTCGAGGCGACGGAATATCTTAGGCCTGTTATTTCCTTGTCTCTCAGATCGAGATTTTTTAAAACGCTTTCGATGAGGTGTATGACTTAAAAAGTCCCGTCGTGAAATAAAAGGGTTAAACTCGCGGGATATATATATTCTTGTTTTCGTTGCGGTCTCATTCTTTCGTCCACCACCTCAGTTTCTCCATTCACTCTATTCCCCTTCGTTTCCTTCTCCGCGTCATCTTCTCGCTTTCACCTCTCCGTCACTTTGACCTCACTTTCCATCTCATCTGCCTCTCCGCCCTTCATTCTTCCTACGAAGATCTTTCCTTTTCCTCCGCTTTTCACGTCCATTTTCTGGCCTTTTTAGCGCCTTCATCTCCTCTCGCCTTTCTCCCCATCTCCGTACCTCCTCGCTCCCCGCGATCCGAGCCCATCCTCAATCTAAGGCCCCCCTATTTTTGCCCTCTTGAGTATTTCCTTCCGAGTAATTAAGCACGCTGAAATTAGCTTAGTTATATTGCCGCAAGCCCCGCTCTGAATACACATTCGCCAGCCCGGGGTACGTGTCGAGCCGAGTTTAAAATGAAATATTTCAAAAACAGTAATGTAGGTGAGAGTGTTCATTAAAAAAAAACTGAGGGGAATGCTTTTTTTTTGGGCCCTTCGAGGTCTCTCTCACGGAAAGGAAAAAGTATTTAGGATTTAATATAAAAAAACGTCACGAGGTATGTATGCCCTAAAAAAAAACGCATAGTTGTATGCCGTTGTATGTTCAAAATTTGTATTAAATTACGTTTCCAGGGTTTGAATATGAAATAATAATGGCAAATTAAAGAAAATTTATGCGGAAACGAATGAAACCCGACCATCCGATATTTATCAGCACTTTGTTTTTTTCGTTGCTAATTGGAAAAAATTAAAATGCCCATCGTTTTTTTCTTTGGAAAGGACGGAACAACGAGGTTATTAACATGGTTATCTTTCATGATAACGTTCATGTTGGATGAAAAATGCCGGTAATTAATGCCTCCAAATGTTTTAAACAAGAGTTTGAATGATTAATATGCCGTCTCGTAACCCAAATTGTATTTTTTGTTACATCAACTGGGTTATCCTAACCATGCACACTATAAAACGTCGAAAAGGTTCAATTTATTCTATCTTTAACGATTTTCAGTATTAGATTAACGTCTTTTTAATACTTATATTGTCAGCAAAATTGTCGAAATTTTGTTAATCGGATTGTTAACTAATTCGTTAAAAAAAATCACATGTAACAAGCAAGCAATGAAAGTGCTTAAAAAAGAAACATTTTTACCGCTTAGTGGTACTCATTCCTTTTTATTTCAAATATATTCTGGTGCTATGAAAACCATTTCGTCCATCTTTCTTTTTATCTACAACGAATTATTTCTTCAAAAAGTTTTCCAAATCTCCGTCTTGAAATTTTTCAGGGCTTGAATATCATCTAAGAATAATTACTACTACTACCGAGTTACGCGATAATGATAGTAACGGTTTTTTCATGGACGATATACATACCCGAGTTTCCACGTTTTAGCAAAAGAGATAGAGGATGATTTTCTTTTTTTACCTTTCCGCTTCTTCGTGGAATCATCTCAACCGAGGATATTTTTCTGTATTCCCGAGAGGGGGAGAAGTGGATTTATATATTAAACTTAAAAGCATGTCCCAAAATAACCTTCAAATGCGCCATACAACGGAGATGAGATGCGATTTTTAAAAAAATCCCAATTATGAATAAGGGTACTTGCGTACCCACGGATGAACTTCATCTACGCCTTGAATGAAAGAAAGGAATGAAAGCCCTTTTTTAACATCTCGCGCTTCTGAAAAATAAAACAAGGTTGATATTAATAGGAACGGCGCGTCCTTTTTTTGTAGTCCGCACATTTTTTTCCCTGTTTGAGAACATTTTTTAAAAAAAAACAAAATGCCACTTTTTTCCGAAAATTCGTTTTAAAAAAATTTTAATTTTTTTATTTTCCATGCCAAAAAATCTTTTTTTTTCCTCTCCTCGTTTCGGTTAAAATGAACGACTCTTCGTAAATGGTAGGGATGAGTAATTTCTTATCCGTGACCGCGCATTCGTCCGCAGTTTTTTCTCTCTCTTTCTCTCGCTCTCTTCCGCAATTCCCTACGAACGCGTAAAGGGAGAGAGAGAGAGAGAAAGTGGGAGTGAAAGGGAGAGAGGGAAGGGGAAAAAAAGAGAGAAACGAATCTCTTCTTCTCCGCCCTCGGCGTCGCAACCAAGATATTCTGCGACACGCTCGAGCCAAGAAAAATAAAAATGCGGAAACGGGGAAGGATTTTTTTTGTTTCTCTCTCTCTCTGTCGGACGCCATTAAAGCGACGCGAATGGGAGCCTCTGTTTAAATCTCCTTCTCCTGAAAAAAAAAGTCGCAATTAAATCTATCATCCTACGAAAAAAAATATGCAAATCGGGAGAGATATTCTTCTTCGTCCTGGAGTCGAAACTTGGGTCTTTCACTTGCCGAGCGGATATTCTACCACTGGGGAAGACTGATCCTAATGTTGGTGGGAGTTGATGCTAGAATTGCTAGACTAACCCCAAACGTGAGAGAGAAATACCCTATTCTGTAACAGCAACATGATGGCAAAGCACAAAATTCCCGGGCTGCGTTAAGATCTACATGGTCCTGGATGAAATAGTCACCGAGAATTAAAAAGGGTGCCATACGGTTTGAAGATATTCGAGGTTTATTATATTCTAGCAGGAGTGCCCGTTGAATTTCAACGGATTTCGTGAATCTAAACCTTCGACCGTGTAACATCGCAAGAATAAGATAGTACACAGTTATACCCGTCGAATAAAAAACTTGTAAAATATACTTATCAATGTAAACATATTTAAACTACTTGAATGAAATCAAACGCATATTTTCAATTGACAGCACACGTTAACAAAACTGTTTCTACGATAAACAAACGCCTTAACGACCCGTTTTTAAATTTCGTATGATGTTTCTAAGTAATTTTAAAACGCAAATGAAAAATATACTGCACTCGTTCCCGATGCAGAGTTTCAGTTCTTTAGTTTTTATCACCGTTTATTTAATTTTTTGACTCCCCCCCCCCCTTTTCAAGCCAAAAATTAAAAAATGTGATGTGGCCAACACATGACTTTCTCCATATTTGGGGTATAGATATTTAAATTATTATGAATAATATTACGAGGCAAAATTATTATTTCCTATCGTAAAAGAAGACACGTCCTTGTTGCCGTAAATTACGTATATTTTGAATGTTTACAGAATTCACCGCTACATGGTGTTGGCGCTGTATACTGGTATTAAGATAAAGCGAAATATATCCGAAATAGGTGATTCTACGAAAATTAGTTTCAAACAAAATTTGGAAGAAATATTTTTCTCTACAACTTTGGTCCTTACGAAGATTACCAATAACGATGTTTTTAAGGAGATATTTAACGGAAACCGAAAAACCGGTTATTTATAACTCCTAAACAATAACTCCTATAGAAAATTATTTCAAATGAAAACTGTAGGAAATTACATTCTCTATAACCTTTGTATAGAAATATATATACAATAATGATGTTTTAATGAAGAAATATCGCAAAAACCGAATCGGGTTTCGAATAAACCTCGACTTCCGGTTATCCATTATTGTCCAAAAACTAATCAGTTCTTTGCGCTCATGTTAAAGTGTTATATATGAAGTTTGGTAACGACATGGCACGTACTTTTTGAGTTAGAGCGCCCACAATAACATACACACACAGACATCATTCCGAAAATAGTCTAAACGTGTTCTAGGGACCTCAAAACATGTATTTCCGTTGAAATCTCAAAGTCGATTTTTTTCATGAATACAGTACTTTCCCATTACTACGTATGGAGAAAGTAAAAATAAGCTCGAGGTGCAGACCCTCAGGTTTCCCTAAGTACACATGCCAAGTTTCAGCTTTCTACGTTTATTGGTTTTGGAGTTACAGCGTTAACACTCAAACAAACTAACACATTTTCTTTTATTCATATGATAAATCAAAATGTACAACTTTATCTGCGTAAATGTAGCTACGAAGAGAATATAACTATGTAACTTTCAATATTATGTTTTAAAAAACGTATGTATCTCTTCTCATCTAACTTTAAATTTATGCGTGGGCCTATTTGCGTTAGTAAGCATTACAGATGTATAATATAATAGTTTTACTTACAAAAAGGTAATATTCCAGCACAAAATTAATGATGAATTGCCTTGATTAAACGCTTTCCAGACGCAATCAACAGTATAATTATCTTTAAATATTTATGTTGCTATGCGTCATTAATTTCGATGCTTAAAAGTTTGAAGCGAACAATGCTTTTCCTTCGTCAATTTGAATGTTTAATTGGCACTAATTGAATCGGAGACAACAATGAAAGACTCCTTGGCAACGCCCGGAAAGAGTACAAAAAATCCGCAAAATTTCGAAAACAAATGCGTATTTCTGAAAACTTCGACCGTGTAACATGTAATCATTGCAAGAATAAAATAGTATAGAGTTTTAGTCGTCGAATAAAGTAAAAATAAAGAAAATCGGTCCATATTTACGTATTTTACTGAATGAAGAAAAGAAACCTTGTACTCTGAAAAATCGAAAATCCCGTGTAAACTTATGGGAAATGTAATTGTCTCCTGGTGTTTTTCCAATTAAAAATTAAAAAAAAAGCCCTAGGTGCACACTCTCAGGGTGCTCTTAGTATGTATGCCAAGTTTCAGCTTTCTAGGTTTATTGGTTTTGGAGTTACAGCGTTAAAACATACACACATTCATTTTTATGTATAAGATATTTTTGGTTTGATATGGGATTTTTGCTGAAAGATGGATCGGCTTTACAGTTTGCTAGGATAGAGTGGCGGATTTAAGGAGGAGGGGGGTCGCACTTGACGGGCGTCAGGGGTCCCTTGAAGCAAAGGGCCCTTAAAAATCTTTTTAAGCATAATCTCAGAAATATTAAATATCTCGTTTTGAAAGCCGTGAAGGAAAATTTATTTTTTGCACTGAGATTCTTAATTTATTAAAACGAGGAGTCAAATAAAGGGTTATTCGTTAGGTGAGATTTCAGTATATATTTATGTTGCAGGACCCCCAGTTGTTTAGCGCTAGGGGTCCCAATAGTTTTGCGCCAGGGCCCTCAGAATGTCTAAAACCGCCACTGCTGGGATAGTGTTATTTTTTAATATTTCATCGATTTCGTGATGTCTAGTGTTTGAAAATAGACGCCACTTATGCCAGCATCATTATTGACATAACAGATTAAACGAATACATAAGGTAGTCTTTATAACCGCGCCAGAATATTTAACGTAAATACTTGATTCTTACACCAGAAATATGAAGTCTATTCGTAGAAAGGAAAATGTGCAACTATCACTTTAAGGCAATAAGCGTGGGATTGCAACCTAATAACCTTTTAGGAACTAAAAAGGAGAGCGATTAAAAAGAATCGCCGTAAAACAATTACGCTTTCCAACACCCTTTCCTTCGTATTCGTGTCTGCACGCCATGATTTACGATTCCTGCTAGAACTTTAACGAAACATAACAAACGGTAACATAAAAATGAAAATTGCAAGGGCCCTGTCGTGCACGTGTTACGTTCTTTTTTCGCCGCCGACGCGAAATCATTCATTAGGTCGAAACAACTTGCACCCAGGCGGTCGAAATTGGAGTCACTTTATCTTTTTCACTCCCCGTCCGTCGTATAACTTTGCCGGGTCAAGTGCTCTCCGCTGCGCGAAAAGAGCAACGTTTGTCCCTCTGATTGTCTGTTATGTTTTTCAATTCCCTCGACGAAATGCATTTTTTCCTCCAGGTTTTGTGACTCTGTACGGTATTCGTTCCTTTAAAAAACTACGACCTCGGAAAAAGGTTTCGTTCCGCCTTGCTCGCGTCCTTGGCATCGCCAAGGACAAACTTTTAGACCTAATATTCCTCGGAAAATAAATTTTATCTCGGTATTCGCGATTCTTACCTCTTTATTATAGCTGTAAACATTCACCGTCCTAATTTGAATTCGGACCGAAGTTGGCAGCATTTCTTTCGATCGCGGACGGAATTCGCGCGCATTTTTCGCGAAAAGAAATTTTTATCCTACGAATCGCTTGTTTTTCGCGTGGAACTCAGCACTTGCAGTTTGAATTTACTTCGAAAGGAGCTCGTTCCAGCGGAGGGATAAAAAAATGCTATTTTTTTGAATAGGCGCGCGACGAATGAGTTTAATTTGGCGACGGAGTTTTTCCCTACCGCTACGGGGGACTTTTACTAAAACGATCCCGGTTAATCGTTCAGCAGTTTTGACTATAACGTTATTTTATTTTATATGCGTGTCAGATGTCTATCGTCGACGATGCGGGGTAAATGTTTGACGAGAGTTTCTTTTCGCAAACATTTCGAAGAATTCCGACGCGCTTGCTCCTTGCGAATTTACGTAAACTGCTACAAATGATACCACCGTTTCAAGCACGCGGAGGAGGGATTCGCTGAGCCAAGCGCAGGAAGATAAAAGCCATGACCGCCAAATATTTTCCTGGCCTGAGACCATAGCGGAACGAACTCAGAAACCGAGATAAGAACCGAAGACGGGGACGAATTGTTAGCGCATGCAGATTGTATTACTACTCTAACAAAGAGAAGAACGAAGAGCGCATCGCTTTTAAAAATAAATAATCCAAAAGAGAAAATCGTCTACCTCCTTCGGCGTCGACTTATTCCCGTAAACAACGCTGTTAACAAGTTTTTGCGTGGCATTTTATTTTCGCTTTTGAGTGTCCGTGAACGACCCTCCTTGACGCCCAGCTTCTCCGCCAACTGTCACTGCCGCCGACATGGACGATACAACCCGGGGGGAGGAGGGGGGGGGGGGAGATAGAGAGAAACGGGTTGGTTGCCTTGTCATACACCAGACCTCCCTCTTTCTCTCTCTCTCTCTCTGTCCCTCTCTCTCTCTCTCTCTGTCCCTCTCTCTCTCTCTCTCCTTGCATACCCTTGCCGTTCCGCTTCGCTACCCTTAACTGCAACCCTAGAGGATGGCCTCCCTCTCTCTCTTTCTCTCGCTTTTAAACAAAAATAATAAATAAATGAATAAAACTACGAAAAACTAAATTGCTGCGTGTTCCCTTGGTAACGAGCGATCGCGCGCGACGTCGCCGGCATCATTAAAATAACTCTCGCCAGCGTCGCGTTTCATTTTTCTCCCGAACCCGCAAAAAAAAAGAGAAAGCCTCTCCGTCCCGCAGCTTGTGACATGTGTGCCGTAGATAGTAGCACTGGTGTAAGCAAAACTCCCTTTTTTTTACCTCCCACTCCTATTTCAGCCCGTTCCTCTCCCTCCTCACTCCCGTCCTCCTTCGTAATTCCATCCCCCTCCCCTCCCCCCCCTCTCTCTCTCCCTATCTCTCTTTTACGCCTATTTTTAATTTGTCGCCGCCCAAAGAGAGAGAGAGAGAGAAAAGAGCAGTTGTGTGTGGTTTAAAGCTACATAGAGCCGACTCTCCGCGGATATCCATGCTTTAAATTTTTTCTGATTAAATTTTCCCTCTGTCGGTGATCGTCAACTGTTCTAGGAAATGGAGTAGGATAGAGATGGGAGGTGTGGGACAGAAGGGGAGTGGGGGATGAGAGAGGAGAAAGAGATGGTAGGAGAGAGAGATGGGAGGAGAGATGGAGGAGAGATGAAATAGGAGGGGGGAAAGAGAGAGAGAATGGACGATAAAGAGACGGGTGTAGGATCCCAGAGAGGGGGTGGGGGGTGAAAGGGTGCACTTGAGGTGACCTTGCACCGCCTATCTTCGCCGTTATTTTTCATATCCCTTCTTTTGTTTTCCCCTCCTCTCCGATCCCACGCTTTGACTCCCACGCGTACCCGTTTTTCCAACTCCCCCACCCTCCCCCCTCGTATCCGACCACGTGTGGCCCCGGGAGAGATTGTGGTTTATGCCCCGGTCGTGAGGGAACCCTCTCTCTCTCTCTCTCTCTCTCTCTCTTACCCACGCCGCCGCTGACATTGTTGTCCTCAGTCGCAGACATATCATCGGATCGCTTTAACCTTGCTCCATCTACTGCTTTTTCCCCTTCTCCTAATCCTACTAGCACTATGCTCCACCTCCTCTTAACCTCTTCCTGTTTTCCCCAGACCCTTTAACCTCTCACACAAGATTCCTTCGCGACCTCCCCCGACTTGCCGCTCGGCTCTACGAAAATAACGCGCTAGGATCCTCCCCCTCGAAAAACAAACATTCGGATCTCAAGCTCTCTCTCCCCCTTCTCTCCCTTCCCTTCTCTCTCTCCCCCACTCTCTCCCTCCCTCTCTTCTTCTCTCTCACTCTTTCTCTCTTCCTCTCTCTTCCTCTCTCTCCCTCTCTCTCCCTCCCTCTCTCTCCCTCCCTCCCTCTCTCTCATTCCCTCTCTCTCCCTCTCTCTCTCTCCCTCCCTCTCTCTCTATCCCTCTCTCTCCCTCCCTCTCACTCCCTCTCTCTCCCTCTCTCTCCCTCTCTCTCCCCTCTCCCTCCCTCTCTCTCCCCTCTCCCTCCCTCTCTCTCCCCTCTCCCTCCCTCTCTCTCCCTCCCTCTCACTCCCTCTCCCTCCCTCTCTCTCCCTCTCTCTCTCCCTCTCTCTCTCCCTCTCTCTCCCTCTCTCTCCCTCCCTCTCTCTCCCTCCCTCTCTCTCCCCTCTCCCTCCCCTCTCCCTCTCTCTCACACCCTCTCTCTTACTCCCTCTGTCTCCCTCCCTCTCTCTTCCTCCCTCTCTGTCCCTCCCTCTCTCTCCCTCCCTCTCTCTCCCTCCCTCTCTCTCCCCTCTCCCTCCCTCTTTCCCTCTCTTCCTCTCTCTCACACCCTCCCTCTTTCCCTCTCTTCCTCTCTCTCACTCCCTCTCTCTCACTCCCTCTCCCTCTCTCTCTCTCTCGACCTCCGAACTCCCAAAGCACGTTAACCTTTCCGCTCGATAATTCACATCGAGCACCCGTCTCTATCTCTATCTCTAGCCGCGGATTATTCCCTTGCACGTCCCTACTCTTCGGATCACGCCGTCTGCGTTTTTTTTTATCTTTGCCCGGGAATGCTTCCAAAATAGATACTGGCGAGGTATGTTTTTTTTTTAATTTCCGGAATTTCGACTAGAAAAAAATGTTTGCTTATAAACTGGATGGTCAATATCCTCGGGACAGGTAAGGGAAAAGAAATAGGAATCCGAGAACCTTTTGTTGTTTCGTAGCAGCGATCGAGGAGCGGGAAACGGGAAAACCAATGGAAGCAATCAAGAGAGGTGTTTTGGAGGTGTGGAATTTGATGGACGGAGTGTGAATTTTTACAGACTGTGAATTTTTACAGACTAAGAAAATTGTTTTTATGCGCTGATTTTAATCAATACATTTATGCCAGTTCTTCAGAGGTGATTTATTTTTTGATTTTAGTCTACAGGAGTTCCCATGAAATAATATTAATGTATTTTTGTGTCCAGTAAGTTTCATTTAGTTTTTATTTTGTCAAAAGTATATTTATGAAAGAAATTGAAGTTATCGTATGATGTCGGTGTCGTTTGTTGCTCTAACACAGCTATCTAACTGCTATCGAGTTGCCAATATATGGAACGCGATGAAGTTGATCATATTTTGATATAGCGAATTTATTATTGGTCTAGGACAGGGGTCAACCTACGGCTCGCGAACTTAATGCGGCCCCCGACAGCGCTTTATAGACCCGCGAAGCCATGATAAAAAAGTGATCGGTACATTTTAACTCATTCAATTCCATATTTTTCAGTGAAATTATTGTCTCAAAACCTTTTCTGGTGAAGTTTAAAAGCTAGTTAACTAGTTGGAATTGATTTTCATCAGTATGAAATCACTTAATCTTTAGGTATCTTCTGATTTAAGCGTCCATCTGATTCGCCGACAACTCGAATTGACGCGCGACGAATTGACTGCTACGAGTTGACGGTATACCGTTGCCGACCTCTGCTCTAGTATAATAATTTTATTGACATTAAGGTAGAGTTGATTTTTGATTTATCCGATTAACGCAACATACATAATTCGAATTTATGTGGGAGAAACTAGTAATCAAAGCTGTAATTTGATGGACTTCAGAAATATACACTTCAGAATTTTTTAATATCTGGACTAAATTCTTCAGGAAATAGAGAAAATAATCAGTGCTATATTGTTTTTCCTCTATATGACGGTATTCTCGGGCGCCCCCTTTGATCTCCTGTTTGATTGGAATGCATTTATCCTATTCATTTATATTTTTGTAACATGCAAACATAAGAAAATTTAAGATAGTTCTGTGGCACGCTAGCATATTTGATTTATATTAAAATATGTAATGCAAGCTATTTGGACTTTGGCCCTTTAACTATTGGACTATGCGCCAGGTATTTTGTTGTGGGCGATACATCGATGATAATATGAATAATATATATTATATATATATATATAACGGTCAAATTAAAAAAATTGGAGCAATTTCAAATCTTTGTCTGTTATATTTTATCAGCAAATATAACCTAAAATAGGAAATCCCCCTCGAATTGTACTCTCTCATCTAAAAAATATATCTATATTTTTCATATATATATATATATATATATGTGTGTGTGTGTATATATATATATATATATATATATATATATATATATATATATATATAATAGGAAATCCCCCTCGAATTGTATCCTCTCATCTAAAAAATATAGCTATATATTTCATCATATATATATATTTATTTATTTATTCAGGGCAATTAGGTGTTGAGGGAAACCCAGTGAGCACTTACCGGAAGGAGAGCCTCTGGGGTGTCGGACACATTTGTAAACGTTGTTGAAGCTTTCGCGATGATCCCTTCGTCAGAACAAGAGAGACACAACAACGTCTACAAATGTGTCTCTCCGACACCCCAGCGGCTCTCCTTCCGGTAAGTGCTCACTGGGTTTCCTTCAACACCTAGTTGCTCTAAATATCCTTATTTACCTTTCCTCTTCCGCAAGTGTATATATATATACACACACACACACACACGGACACATTTTTCATGTATGAAATCTTACATACTGACAATTAAAAAGAAACGATCGACGAACAGAAAATACACACAAAAAGTTAGCATTAATAAAGTTAAACTATTCCCCATTGACTCTAAAATGCGACGACAATGGAAGTTGTCTTGTTAGTTTACAACTAACTCTGAAAAATTCCATTTCTTTTCTCATTAAAAGGAAATGTCCGTGCTAAATCAACGCGTTTTCGAATTTTCTCTTAAAAAACAAACTTTATTCTTTTAGCAATGGAAATGTTCAAGTCTCAAGTTTTTAATTGTAATTCTAGTTAAGTACAGTAAATAAATTTCCACGCGTTTCCCCCAATCTGTATTTACTAATACCGCAAACCAACAAAGGCACATTCGGCAATTAGTATATAAGATATTTTGTTTCTCAATGCTATTATTGCCTTTTTGGCAAGGCATCGTGTACAGACATTATTTCATTATTGTATGTAAGATCCGCATAAATAGCCTAAATAGACGCATATTAAATTAAATGTATTATTACTCTCTAATTTTTTCGTCATTAATTACGAAATATGCTCGAAAAATTTAGGTATTTCCACATAAAAGGAACATAACCCATCTAAGAGAACGTAACCTTATTGAAGAAAGAGGAAAAGAGTTGTCAAACGCCTATTTGTCCGGTTTCATTCGTGGAGTAAAAACGTAGATTTTATTAATTTGAAACTCGTAGCATTCATTATCTTGGGTGCCGTAGATTTATTTAGGCACAGCATGCTATTAATTAAATGTATGTGACCTTATTAAATAGGCTCATGAATTACAACATTTTATGCTTCTGGTTCTTTAAAATTTGTTATTTCTCGGTGTAATTGACTCAAACCGCCGTTTTATTTATTTCCTTCAAAGGGATTTGTAATGCTTTCGTATTTTATTTCTTTTAATACCTTCCAGCTGCAATTATTTAACACACCAACACGTTTCAAAACAGTACTTTCTTGTCGAGCGCACTTGAAAAATTCTTTCCGTTTAGCACACGGGGTGTTTTCCCATTCATTTCAGCGAAAATAAGATCATCTGAGATGAATTTTTTCTGCGTATGGTGTTTTTAGAATGAAATTCCTTAGAAAGGTCCTTTAAAATAGTGTGAATTTACTTTAAAATTATGATGCGTATTATTCTAAAGGCTGTACTTATATGGCCTTTGATATTATTTTACGGCTTACTTAAACATCATTAAATGGCACATATTTGAGCACTATATCAGATCTAAAAAAAATACATTCCTTAATATGTACCTATAAATGTGATAATTTAAGAATGTTTTTATCCATCCAATTTTATTTTCAACACGATTTACAAATTTACGCAAGGGTATACTCTTTCTTTTCGTTCGTTAATTTCGTGTTAATATGCGACAAAACACTAGAATGATATTCCATATATACTATAGTTTATAGTAACCTATTTTAATACTATGTAAATTTAATTTATAATATATTTTCAATACAATGTATATATTACTGATCTATGTACAATACTCTGCTGATGTATTGTTACTAAAATTTATTGCATTTCAATTATTTCTGATATTGTTTACTCAGTCCTTATTTTGCGTTGCTCCATATTCTATGATTTTCATAAATTATTTTTCGCGCCTCTTGAAGTGGAGAAAATTAAAACACAAGCATATATATACATGTACGTGAGAGAATGATACATTAAGAAGTTAGACCGAGAAATTTTAGCACAACTCATGAATATGCAATTTGGATGATTTACTAATGGAGTTTGTTTACTTTTAAAGAAATGTTTTATTTCGCTAAACGTGATAGAATTACAAACTCTTTACGTGTCCTCGCGTATATTTATTCCACCGAACGTAATATTATTAAAAAATTTTCTTTCCTATATAAAACGAATCTTTTATTTCATTCGTATTTCTCCACAAGATGACATATACAAATATGTTTACAAAAATATAAAAACAGTGGCTCCGCGTGTCTCCTTTTTCCTGTGATGAGGGCGATACATAAATCTTTGATAAAGGACGTTAGTTTTTATTTTTTGTTTTTCTCCCAAAAAATACGCCCTCTTTTCGTGTCCATAACGTCATTTTTTTTGCACACGTTCTCTCTTCCATGAATCACTGCGCAATCCTACAGTGCGTAGCATATAGTCTTATTTTCGTCCAGTGTTTTTCCCGTTACTCATTGAACTTGGCCGCAGACTTCCCTCCACACTTTCTTCGATCTTCGTTCACTTCGACGGCGGACTGAATATTTTTTGTCAAGTCTTGTGATCACATTTCAACATTTTAAATTTCCCACGTGCACCATTTTGAAGATGGCGTACATGCTAAACATAATATTATAGTTTCTTTCATAGAAGTTTTGTAATAAATTTTAAAGAAAATGGAACTCAACTGTAACCGAAAGTTACTAAATACTCATCCCAGGTCCCAAGCCTTATTTTATTGTACAGATAATCCTGTTTTTATCCATGCGGATTTTATTAGCCAAGTCCAGCCGACATTAGCCACCTTTCACATTTGCGTGTGAAAGCATTATTCCGTATATGTACGCTCGTACTCACACACACACACACAGTCCGTTAACAAAATTGAAGAAAAAGTATTTCTCCTACAATTCTAGATATTCGTAATTATTTTTAAAACTTTCTTTGCTTTCGAATCTTGTACTCGCGATGCTATCGAATTCTCTAACTCTATAAAAGGGAGCTCAATAAAAAGGTACGAAAGAAATAGATTCCTACCATATATATAAATCATTCAACCGCCATGTTCTCTGGATCGTCCGCTATTTATAAATCAAGGAGTCGATTTTGCATTAAGGAGTGCACTAACGTTTGATGACTTAATCGTTTATCTTCATAGCCTAACAAAGATAATAATGCGGGCGGATTTTAAAATTATTCTCATCATCATAAAGGATGCCTAAAATTAGAATAAACAAGCTCACGCCGTTAAGGTTAGAGCCTTTTATTTCATATGGAAGTTGAATAATTATTCAAAGACATAGCGTCGACCGTCCATGACTAATCCGAAAAAAACCAAGCATCCCTCGCTTACGTTATATTCCATCTTTTCAGTTATAGTCTATTACATCTAGATTTAATTTGATCATTAAAACTCAATGAATAACCATTTTGACCTCGTAATTATTTAATATCGTATCAAAAGATTCCTATTCTGGCTCCAATGCACACACAATTTTCTCTCGTCCGTCGATTCCAGTAGGCATTTCATTTAGGTTCATGCGGCGTATCTCTCTTTGAAAATAAAATCCGTGCGTCATTTTCCCCGTTTCTTTACGTTCATCCCTCATTGCATTAAATCTCTCTTTCTGCCTCCAATCAACTCTAATAGTTCATCATGCGATCGTGTGTACAAAGGGAGTTCCGATGCACCACCGATGCTCACTTGTTTCTGCCGCATTGCGTGTTGCCGCCGTCTTTTCTCCCGTTCCCTATATATCCAACGCTCTCCTCCTCCTTTCCCCTTTCCTCCTCTTCCTCCCTCTCCCACTGGCCCTTAACTCTCTCACGACTCAACCCATTCCCTTACACGCCCCTCCCACGCTCCCTCCTCTCTCTCTCTCTCCCCCCCTCCCCCATTCTCCCACCCTCTCACTTTTATCCATTACTTAGGCTGGCGTGCGTCACGCCTATTTGTCACGAGCGCGGATTTTTTACGGAACTATAGTGACAAACACTTCCACCCGAAATCAATCCAGTACCTATTTTTTTTACATTTTCACCACGCTGAATTAAACGCTGCTGCGGCGATTTTCTCGATGGCGGCGGTAAACCGATGATACGAGAGGTGAACTACGTACGGATATTACGAGTCTTATGAAAAAATGTTTGATTTTATTTTATTTTTCCTTTGAAAGTTTTAATGTGGCTGTTTTGGCTCCGGCTTGCGAGTATATCGTAGTATATTGTGGGTTGTCTTCGTCTTCAACTGGTCCTTTGCGGCGAATTCACCATGTAGCGTTTTTTAAATCTTTTTAAGTTTTCTACTGAAATGGACGAGAGAAGAAACTTTATTATTAATAAGTTTTAATATCGCGCGGTAAATCTCTCGTTGAAGGAAGTGATGATAGCAATGAAATGTCTAGAGTATTCCGCTAGGATGAAGCATAATTTTAGGAAAATGGCTGGAAAAAAGACATTTCAAGAAACGAAACAGTGTCGTCTTTGCCCATTTTTTGAGGTGAAAGTGCGGTTGTTAAAGCTTACTATTCTTCAACGGACTTTCGAAAATGTCGCCGAGTTAAAGTTTGATGCGTTCCGAATTTTCTATCACCAAGCACCTCTAGCGTTAAAAAAATCTTTAGATGGAAATTGCAGCGGATTTTCCGTTACCAAAATATTTCGTAAAGAAAATGTGTTAAATGTTTTTTTTTAATAATGAGAAAGGATTAGCACAGCCAGAATACAATTATCGCCGCTTTCTATTATTTTTAACTGAAATTTTATTATTTTAAATGAAAAACAAGTGTTTTATGCAAGCCGTATATCTTATTAAGTACTTTAAGGCCAATGAATGTATTTCGCTATTCGTTAGATCAAGGATACGAAAAGCACAATGAACAATATAGAAAAACTAATTCTTTACTTCTTTGTTATTGTTTTATCAAAACAAAAATTATATCATGTATATGTTAAATGTTGCTTTCGAATGTTTATGTTAATCTTAAATGCATTTAAAATTTTCATTTACATCAATATTTAGCGACAAAAATAAGCATAATTCAATGTGATGTATTAGTTATTAAGGATAAGAATGACTCATATAAAATAACACCGTTTTTGCTCTTTCTATGCTAAGCAACCTGGAGTACCATAACTACTGATAATGTTGTATAAATTCAAAATTATAATTCTGTTGCAGTATTGTTAGCCATGAGAATGAATTACTAGTTCGTATGAAATATTCGTTTCGTGCACTAACTTTATAGATTTGTGATAATCGCATACAGTCAATATGTGCCACGTTATGCTAAGATTTACTTTTGTAAAAATATTTTAATTTCCTAAAAAATACGTGAAATTTTAAATTTGGAAACTTGGAAGTGAAATAAATAATCTGGTGCATAATTCTAACGAATTTGCGTATAAACATGCGAGATTGATGAATAGTCAATAACTATTACACGTTTAATTTTATAAATACGAAATTACGCCTTCCTTTTCAAAGTTTAAATAGTATATAGCTTCTTGGAGATCTCTAGCCGCGTTTAATCCAATTAAACTAGCAAACCAATTAGTCTTTTAAATATTGTAAGATTGTTTATGTTTTATGAATTTATCCCATAACATGAAATTTTAGTTTCCAAAAATACTCTTTGATATCCGCTCTAAATTACAGGTGAGGCACGCGCGATTAAAGAGCACAACGCGAACGTCTGTTATCTTGATTTAATTACGACTGCGTTCATTTGCGAAGCGGTCTATTTCGCTCTCCTTTTCTCTCTCCCTCTTCCTCATTCGAGTCTCTCCCTCTAATCCATAGGCTTCGTTAAAGGCTGTACATTATGTATATCCATATAGCTGGAACATGCGTGCAACGAGCAATATATTCTACCAAGGTATTCTGAGAGAAGCGTAAATGCCGCAGCGAAAACATTCTTTTGGTCATCCTCATCCCTTTTCGAAGGTCATTTGGAAATTATTTTTCTAATTGTAAACTAAATTTGAAAATGCGACATCTCAAATTTTCAAATAAATAAGTAAAAATTGGTGATACACAAAAGTATCGAGCGAGATATATGCATATTCTAGCTAATATGCAATAAGTCTCGGTTCTAATCCATTGCCTGCCTGTTCCAACAATCCAAAAAGCCAGTAGTAAAATCGACACAACTTGAAAAGCATCAAGTCGTCTTTTTTTAACATTACGACAAAATAAACATTTTTTTATTAGATACTGTTTGCTTGAAATTTTCTCCTATTTGAAAAATATTCAATTTCCCGTTATAATTTTTAATTATAAGTTAGTTATTTATAATGTAATAAATATCAGTAGAGATTCCTTATATATTTTTATAGTTGAAAAATGTGCATAGTCACATTTCTTTCATTTAGCTTATCATATAACATGTTGACTAGCTTGCAGGATCGTAAAGTGCACTTATGTACGAACCGTTTCGAAATTGTCATGAAACGTTTCGGGAAAATATGTCGCCAATAATTTCTCTATGTAAGATAAGTTAATATAAAAGTTGTTAAAATGATTGCCATGTTGTTCAATCAGTCAACTTTGCCATTTTCATCTTCCTGGAGTTTTTTATTTAAGGAACTGGTTTTCGAAATGTCGCAAAACAGAATGTTTGCATATCTCACGTAATAAAGAAGAAGAAATGTGATGAGCGATAGCAAAATCGCCATCCATTTGCCTTAAAACACGACCTACTCAGTTTAACAACACAAATAATAAAATCAAATTGTCTAACTATGTTTTTCGTTCCCTTCTCGACACAACACAGGGTGTCTATATAGGAAAGGAAAGAAAAGTGGGTTACAAAAAAAATCATTCGAGAAAGATTCCGCAGTAACAAATAGAATTCCCGAGGAAAAGGCGGGAAAACAGCTCCATCGATATGCGGAAAAGGTGAAACTGTATAAAAAATACCAGCTCCTCACAAAAACAGTTCTTCGAAGAAAACAAACATGTTTGTTTTTCCGCCGTGAAGGTGGCACATGACGCTATAAGAGCGGTGAAACTCGTTCGGAAGAGGATGCAACAGGAGAAGAGAGGAAAAATATTGAGATAGATGGTGGGAAAAGGGATAGAACACTGGAGGCCGGATTGAACAGCCACGAGGAATGGTGAGAACCTTTACCGCTGATGCGTGTATCCATTTTTTGAGAAGGAAATGGGAGATGAGACGCAACTGCTCAAGCCTTTCCTTCTGAACCAAAGATTTTCAACCTTATTTCCTCGCGTGCCATCGCCATAGCCGTGCAATGTACCAAAATAAAAGGATCTTTATAGCGTCACCACATCTGTAAATTAGTTATCCTTAAGTACAAAATAGATTATCGTTGGAATTTTCTTGCGGTTTTTCATACCAAGTAAACGAAGCACATAATAACTCGGTATAAAAATATTCTCTATTTTGAACATAAACTAAATGTTCTAAATACATTTTAATTAACATTACAATTTTCAAGAAGCTGTCAGCTCTCTATGCAGAGATAGTACTATTGACAGTTTCCGGTCACTGACCTTTGCTTAAAAAGATAATAAAAAATGATTAATTGTAATTGAGCCTGCGTAGTACCATCCTACCTTCCAAAGCGTACTTGGAGTGGATCGCGTGCCACCGGTTTCAAAGCGCAGTTATAAGCTACTACCGAGTTTTAATCCTTAAGACACCCTTACGCTTCTTATCTAACTTTGTCCCAGATCCTTCTTACACTCGAACTTCCTCCTTCCTGGACCATTGTCCCGCGTCGTTCTCCTTGTCTCTCCATAGATCTCTCACCTCCGTTGTTGATGAGGGTGAGGTGTCGAAGAGTAGACAAACGGAAAGATAGACGTAAAGATATAAAATATGAGCGGGTAATACTTAACTAATACTTTGAATGTATATATATATATATATATGAGGTGACGAGAAGTAAGAATCGGACATGTTTAAATGAGAATCGGTACTGATGACGAGAATAAGACGAGATAATAGGGCAGGAGGAAGTCAGGCAAAAATATCGCAGTCGGAAGATAGGAGATGTGGGTGAGAGAGAGGACAACGCAGCAGAGACTTGTTGAAGAGTTAAAAATAAATAGTGCTGACAAGTAGATGGAGAAGAAAATCTTTTTCCTATAAGGCTTGTTTTTGTACTCTTTTTTATTGTATATCTTTACATTGATCCACAAAGTTAATCTATAAAATAATCAACGTTGTATGATGAGATATATCATGGTGTTATTATAATTACTTCTTAGCAAAGTTTATTTTCGTATAATGAAGCTATCCTAAAAATAATATCCATTTTCACATAGAAAGATCTCGTAAATTAATTATTATTTTATAAGCTTATAAGAGCTTGGTAAGACCGTTTTATATAAGGAGATAATGAGCCAGGATGACCAAAAATCGCTCCAGGAAGATTTAAACGCCCTTTCAGCATGGCGTCAAGATTGGAAAATCGAAATTAATCACAGCAAATGTTCGCTATTGAGCTTCTGGAAGAGTAAGAACAATGAATTAGATTCGGAGTACAGAATTGATAGATTGAATATCCAATCTGCGGAATACGTTAAATATTTAGGAGTCACCATTTCTCGTGATCTATCGCGGAATATGCATATTCGAAGGATCGTGTAGGCGCAGCCATTAAGAAATTGGGCTTCGTAGGCAGATTAGTATGAAGTAGCACAGAAGAGGTACGAGAAACGTGTTATTTATCATTGTTCAGATCTTAGGTCGAAGGCGCTTCCAGCATATGGGATCCGTACGAAAAGGGACAGATACTTGAGTTAGAAAGAATCCAACGCAGAGCAGCCAGATTCGTTAAGCAAAAATATGAGCAAAAATTAAGCGTCACATCCCTCTTGAAGGAGTTGAATTGGATATCGCTAGAGGACCGCAGAATTAGCGCTAGGTTAAGGATTCTGGAGAAATTTACGTCGGAAATTCTCTTAGAGGAGGTCTCAGGAATATTAGAGGCACCTACGTACATGGGCAGGCACGATCACGAGGATAAAATACGAGAGATCGACTGTAGGACCGAGAGATATCAGGGCTCGTTTTTCCCAAGGACCATACGGGATCATAATAGGAGAGTGATTCCCACGAGGGACGTTATTAGGTAGGTTTTGGTGCGCTGCACCCCCTGCCACCCACCAGTCTGGTGATTTGCAGGGTATTATGTAGATGTAGATGTAGAAATGTGAGTTTACGAAGGCAAAGAAAAACTAATTTTGTGGTAAACATTTTACCGTACAAATAGCAGCGTAAATAAGAAATTTTAAATCGAACTTTTGGTTACCAGATAAGCATTTCCCTTCTCTTTTTACCATTATGATATTAATGGGCGGTTTTATTAGGTAACAGAGTGGAATTTTAAAATTCCAGATAACAAACTTTTAAATTTGATTCCCGTTGGGGGCGATATAATACCAAACTGACAGGAGTAGATAATATCACAGTGTCTGATTCCAACTAGTGGAATCGATGCCAGCCCCCTTAGCAAACTGCAGCCCCGTTAGCAATCTGCTGCAAGATAAAATAAAAAAGTTGATCCTATTTAAAAAGAAAATAAAAACGACATCCGGTGTAAAGTGCTCTGGCTAATTACCTCATAAACGTTAGAGAAAGAGATCCTAACGAGTAAAAAAGAGAAATTGCTATTATTATCATTATTTCCATTCGCTCGGAGGGTGATAGAAAATTGCCTTTATCACTTCAAAAGAAAGGATTTTTTTGGGCCACACGCGCTTAGCACAAGGAATGTCTTATTATCTCAAGTATATTCATAAGTACGTCAGACTCTTATGCCTTAAGTTTGCAAAGGGAATTCTATTCGCATTGGCTCTTCAAAAATCACTGCGCTAAAATATCCGGCTATTCCGTGTTCATAAACGGGGGTGCGGTGCATAATGGGATGAAAATCTTTTCTTATCTGGTGAATTTTTCCGTAAAATGCCATATTACGAATTAAAAAATAATATTAACTTCCGGAAACTAACTTTAAATTTCGAAAAACAAAAATATCTACAATTAGGCATAGTCTGAAATAAAAAATGAATCTAATTTAAAATATTTTTAAATTATTGTATGTAAACCGCTGGATATCCTTTCCAAACCTTTATTAACTGCAAATTATATAATTTTTTGAGAAGGGAAGTTGAAATTATGTATTTAAATCTAATGATGAGTTGTGTAAAGATATTTCTTGAATGTAATTAAACGGTGCATCAGTTCAGCAAGAGATGATAACGCCTAATCAGTACAAAGCGTTATTAAGTACCATGTTTATGAATCGAGTGGTCTCATTTTCGAATGGAACTTTTGTTTTAAAAAATAGCTGTAATAAACTAAAGAATGCCAACATGTTGCTAATAATACTTCAGAGAAGTGACGAAAGAAACCTTATCGTAATAAATCAGTTTCATCGGTTAATTAATATAATGTTAACACGTTCAGCACCGTTATTATGATTATAGGGCTATTTTCTTAAAGATTGCTTTATTGCAAATATTTAAATATAACATTTTTGTCAAGTTTCGCATTCAGCGTGTGGAAAATTAAATTCCCGATTTATAATGCGTTTATAATGACGATATCATCAAACGATCTTATGTATATTACTAAAGAGAAATAGCGATGCATAGACCGAATTCAAAATTAGTGTTTGTGAACCAGTGTTTAGACTTACAACTTCTCTTTTCGTTATGCCATACAAGTTAGGAAAGTGCATAGCGTTTCGTGCAATGGAGTATTAGAAAGAAATGATATACCTTTAGCGTTTTACAGTTCTTTTCTTCTTCATAAATAATCCATTTTCTTCCTATTTAAAAATATTGCATGTACACGTAAGGAAATTAAACGTTTGTTTGTAAGATTGCTTATGTTAGTAACAATGAAGAAGTGACCATGCAAGAAAATTTCTAACTGTAAGTTCAACTCGAATTAAGACATTCTTGTTTGATTTTCTCGATAACGGCTACTCCGAGGATAAAAATGTATAGGAAAATAAATACTCTACTAGTTCTACAACTTTTATTCGAAAAATATTTTGATGTGACTAATACTTTACGATATCTGACGGAAAGTTCATTTTATTGTCACCAGTAAAGTGGCACCCCTGATTGGCGTGCTTGATAAATTTTTACGATTTTCGGTCCTGTTCAGTTATATCCTCTCTCTTCTTATTTACTAATTATGTTATAGTTGCCACAAGAGATTAGTAAATAAACAATCAAATAATGATTATAACGATAGACCGTGTACGACATCTTAATTTTCAATTTCGTATGCGGTCTATGTTATCCCAGACCCCTTTTGAAAAATAATTTTTTGAGATAACCCATTCACGCAAAAGTAAATCTTGCAAACCCATGACTGATCTGCCTGTGGCGACATTTACCCACCAGATCACCGGCCAATGGGGAGGGATAATTTCGTTCCAGAGAGGTGAAGGGCGCGATAGCGCCCGGAGACGGCTACGCCCGATATAAAAGGCATTATAATCTAAAAAGAAAGCGAGCCGATGACTCGCCAATATCCTCGGTTATTTGTAATATTTACATGAGAATACTTGTAATATTTACATGAGAATAAATCTACTATATACCGCATATAGGAAGAATACCGTAATTTCTCTATTAAATGAATTAAATTCTTTTTCATTATGATTTACGATGGGTTTTGAAAGAAATATTAATATTATTTCAAGGTTCTTTGTATAATAAAGTATGATAATTACTTGATTGTTTATTAAGTACTCCTTGGCAAAATAATTAGTAAATAATCAGAGGGGATGGTTATAACCGAAAAGAACCCGACTTTCTTATTATCTTTCATTGTAAGTCCTTAATATTAAATTTCATGAAAATCCGTTCGGTAGAAGCCAAGAACAAAGATGCGGACGGACGGACCGACGATAATAGGCGAAACGCGCCTAAAAAACGAAGAATATCAATGTCCACGTAAGCGCCTAAATCAAAATGCATACTAAGGAATGATTTCGGCGTATTCTTTGAACGCCACACATCCGACACGTATAACCGCCGCCGCTATTCTCCTTATTTAAAAAAAAAACACCCCTTACGACGCCATAAATTGAATAATATATGAACTCGCTCTCCCTCAAAACAAAAGTTCTCTTTCTGAGGATTAAAAAAAAAGAAAGCAAAAAACCGGCGTAGTCTTTTTCGGAGCGTTCCCTAAACTCCCTCGCGGTTTTCTCGCCCCTTTCCGTTTATTTTTATGTGCCACTTACAACGGAAAATGCTAAGAGCGTTAATTTGGTTTATTCCTGCTCTGTGGAGCTCTTTACCTCTTTTTTTCATATCCCTTAATCAAATCCGCCCGGTCTTTCCTTTTTTAATTTTTCGCTCTTTTCTCCCCTCTTCCGTTTCTTTCCTCACTTTCTCCGACGCACTCCGGGAAATCGCTCCGCGGCTAAACTCCCCCCCTGAGCTATTATAAACCCCTTAAATGTTCTCCCCCCCGCCCCCTTCCCCTCCTCTTTGTGTGTTTCCCTGCTCGGGCCGCAAAAACCCCTTGGGAGCAAGGGTGAGATGCCGTTGTTATTCATTCACACACCATAAATTCTGTGCTCTTTTTTCTTTTGTAAAGAGGAAGAAAGAATCTCTCACGCGCGTGTGTCCTGGTAGAGAAAGGGGAGGAGAAAAATACTCCCCTAAAAGGGGAGTGTACGTCGTTCCAAAAAGGGGTAAGGATCCATCCTTAATCCACTTATGTTGCTCTGCGCCTGTTTTCCTTCATACTATCCTTTCATTGTCTCTACTCTTATATTTGGTCTCATTTTCGTCTTTCTTACCACCCTCTTAACCTGTACGTATCTCTTCCTCTAACTCTCTATCTCTCCCTCTAGCCTCATGTAGTACTTCTATCTCCACATTGCCTCTCTCTATATATATATATATATATCTTCATCTATCTCTCTCTCTCTATCAACCTCTAACTCTCTGCCTCTATCTCTCTCCGACTTCCTCTCCCTCTCCTAATCTCCCTTTTCTATCTATCTCTACCTCTACCTATCTCCATATCCATCTCTCCCTCACTCTCTCTCTTCCTCTACCTCTCTCTTCCTCTACCTCTCTCTTTCCTCTACCTCTCTTCCTCTACATCTCTCTCTTCCTCTACCTCTCTCTTTCCTCTACCTCTCTCATCCTCTACATCTCTCTTCCTCTACCTCTCTCTTCCTCTACCTCTATCTCTTCCTCTACCTCTCACTTTCCTCTACCTCTCTCTTTCTCTACCTCTCTCTCTTCCTCTACCTCTCTCTCTTCCTCTACCTCTCTCTCTCTTCCTCTACCTCTCTCTCTTCCTCTACCTCTCTCTTCTTCTACCTCTCTCTTTACTCTACCTCTGACTTCCTTTACCTCTCTTTCCTCTATCTCTCTCTTTCCTCTATCTCTCTCTTTCCTCTACCTCTCTCTTCTTCTACCTCTCTCTTTACTCTACCTCTGACTTCCTTTACCTCTCTCCCTTTACCTCTCTCTCTTCCTCTACCTCTCTCACTTCCTTTAACTCTCTCCCTCTACCTCTCTCTCTTCCTCTACCTCTCTCTCTTCCTCTACCTCACTCTCTTTCTCTACCTCTCTCTTTACTCTACCTCTCTTTTTCCTCTACCTCTCACTTCCTTTACCTCTCTCCCTCTACCTCTTCCTCTACCTCTCTCTCTTCCTCTACCTCTCTCTCTTCCTCCACCTCTCTCTTTCCTCTACCTCTCTCTCTTCCTCTACCTCTCTACTCATCCCCATGTCTTCCTCACTCCACATACTTCTATATCTCTATCTCCCTTGCTTTCTCTCACTCTCTCTACCTCTCTTTAGCTCTCCATTTCTCGAGACTATTTTGTGCGTCTCTATTACTTACCCTCGCATCGTAGTCCTCTCAATATGTGGACCATTCGCTTCTTCTCAGAGGCATCCTTTCTCCTGCCGGCTATTAACCCTTTTAGCCCGGAATTGCAATCAAATGCCTTCTCTCTCCTAGAGACCTTTAGGATCTGCTCACGGTCGTCCTGGGACGGAGGGCTTTGGTCGAGTTATCGGTTCGACCGATCGGTAGTCACCTTGGCGGATGGATGGGTTGAGGGGGGAGGGAAAGGCATTCGTTGATTGACCGTTTGGTTGGCGTTTGTCGAACGCCAACTCGGCGTGAAGGGGTACTTCCGGCGATGAATCTTGAGTTAGCTCCCTAGGGTCAATCTGACGTCCGAGAACGATCATTTATAGGGTTGAATCATTGGGGTTTAAAAGGGGATCCTGATGAGGATCTCGTGATAGTTTCCCAGGAGATCATTTAAGCATTGTGCAATTATCATCTTTTATTGTTAGGTGAAGTTTTAATTGAATGTGATTATTTTGAGGAATTTCTAATTAAAAATATACTTCAACGATAGTTCGTACCTTTCCTTTTCTTGGTTTAGTATCCTTAAAATATTTTACTACTAGGGGGCAAGCCCCCTGCTCGCTGACGCTCGCCAACCCCCACCCCCCTTTGCTCGCTGTTTCTTCGTTCCTACCATGTAACTATTGCATTTTGATTAGTTTAACGAGAATATGTTTTGAATATGAGTTTAATGAATACATTTTACTAGTCAAATACCCGTTACTGCGTAACTTTAACTCAAAAGCCATTTTAAAATAATCATGAATTTTCTTTATTAATTTTCAAATATTTCTTTATAAACTACATTGTCTGGTACGTCAGAATGTTCTGTTGTTAATCTGAGTTTTGTGTTAACATTGTTACTTTATTGCCTTTCTTCAAAGGTCATGTTATGTCTAATTACTCTACGCGCTCTTGAATTTTTACCTCTTTCATGTTGCCTCTGCTCTAGTGTTAAATTTTCACGTCGCTTTCTCTGTTCTTCCGTTCGAACCATTTTCATGTTTGCTGGAGTTAAGTTACGGCGTCTTTTTCCCATTGACGTAGAAGTATTATCCATCTCTCCTCAAAAGTTTTAAATATCGAAAGTATCTCAAATTTAAATTTTAAATCAAAACAATAGAATTTATTGTCTTCCATATTATATAACACTCCTTCCGTTTCACATTTTCAGGCATTCCTGAACTGTTAACTCAGCAACGTCTCGACTCCCTGCGAATAATAAAAACCGTGAAAACGAAACGTAAAAATGTCGCGCCTCGGGCGTACTCGCGCGTTCCAACCTTCGCGAGCCGAATCTTTTCGTACGTATCGTCCTAGAAGGGAGAAATGGATGCCAGAAGGAAAACTGCAAACCTTAAATTAAAAAGGCAACGGCAAAAAAAAAAGTGGAGGAAGAGGCCGAGGGGTAGGATTTGTTTGAAATTCCGCGGAGGAGGAGGAGGAGGAGAAGGAGGGGGAAACAATTGGGAGGAAGGAGGAGAGGGAAAAGGAGAAAAGGGGAATGAGGCCGTTAACCTTTAAGCGAAACGAAAAATGCTGCGTCAATAATTTTGATAGCGGAGGCAGGGATACTATTTCTTTCTCCTTCCCTCGCGCTTTCTCCCCCTTTTCCACCCCAACCTCTTCCTCCCCTTTCTTTCTCTACTTTTTTTTTTTTTTAGGATGCCATTTTGTGTTCGAGGGCTCGCGAGCGAGTGGTGACCCGTTATGGAATGGAGGGGAAGAGTAGGGAGAAGAGAGGGAAAGGGAAAGACGTACGGTCGGGAGCCCGTATGATAATTAATGGACGGTTGGATGGGAAGTTTTTGACGAAAACAAAAGGGTTAGGACGGAAGTCGTTTCTAGGTAGAGTAAGCCTTAAGAATATCGGCATAATAGTCATTAAAAGAGATTTTTTTCATCCTTCACTTTCCGAAGTTGTCTTTGTTTTCTGCAAGGAAGTTTTGCTCCCTGAAAGAATGTTCCGGCGATAATAACGATTGAGTATTTTTTTTTAAAGAGTAGAACGACCTGTTTTGAATTACGAATTGTGAAAATTAATGGGAGCGTCGGTTTTGTTATATACATTATAATTTTAATTTTAAAACGCGAGATTTAAAGGCAACTTGGAAGTATTTGTGATATTCTGAAAAATAGTCTACGAGCTGCCTCAAAATTTTCTCTTTGTTTTAGTAAATTGTAAGTTACAGAGATTGACGCGAATTAAGCGTTTTTGTATTAAATCTTATAGGAAGATAAAATGCTTCTGTTAAACTTATTATATGCGATATC